>PVJC01015665.1:0-34734 GCA_004026665.1 Murina feae | reverse complement strand
GCTTCCCAGGTCCCTTCCGAGGATCAGGGAGCAGGAAAAGGCTGGCCTGACCACGAGGTGGGGTTTTCCCTGCTTTCTGGTGGCTGGAGGAAGATGGGCAGTAGGCAAGCTTGGGAGGCAGGCCGCACCCAGCCCTGGCCACGCTCAAAAAAGAGAACAACATGCAGGGGAGGGCAAGAGTCTGAGAGATCAACATAGAAGGGGTGCCTGCTCCAAGCCTCCATGGTGTGCCTGGGGGCAGGTCCCCAGCAGGTAGACACACACAGGAGGACTGCTCTGAGCCTCAGATGCGGCTGGGGGCAGGTCCCCAGTGGCCACACACACACACACACACACACACACAAAAGGCGCCTGGCAGACTGGGGCCATCATAGGACATCCACTGAGGGGTCCCAGACTGTCAGAGGGCACAGGCCAGGCTGAGGGACTCCCTCCACCCCGAGTGCACAAATTTTTGTGCACCGGGCCCCTAGTATATATATATAATTGGTCCCTGTCATAAGGGCAATGGGAAGATATTGAAGGGTTCTGAGTGGAGGACGACATAATCATAATCAGGTTGATAGTTTGAAAATATCGCTTGATGAAGTATAGAGAATAGATTGTAAGGGGCGTGAGTGGGTGAGGGGAACACTGGTTACAAGGCTTTCACAGCACTCTGGGTGAGAGATGATTGTAGGTTGGGCTAGAGGGGTGGCAATGGGTATGAAAAAAAATTGGTTTAATTGAAGAGACATTTAGGAGGTTCAGGGGCAAAGGTTTCTATTTAGGACTTGAGAAAGCAGAGAGGTATAAGGATAATACTAAAGAGAAAGGTAACGCGAGTGAGGATATCATTCACACTTTGGACATATAGGAACATATCAACTTCTCTTAGATCCTGCTAACCCTCTCCTCTCCCCTTTGCTATGAGTCCCAGGCCCAGTCACCAGATTCGAAATCTCTGAATTATCTAATACTCTCTTTTTGGCCTTCTGCCCAACCTTGGCCACTCACCCCTACCTAGTCACCCCTCATGAAGATCAATAGTACTCAAGTATTGCCTCAGAGGGGCTTCTGGAGAGACAAAATGATCCAAAAATGTGAGTCTTTCCTTTAGCTCTTACAGGCAAGTGATGAAAAATTCTAGACTTTCAAATTTTGAATGGTAACCAACTGAGTTATAAAAGAGTACTAAAATTTGTTAGTCACAAACTAAAATTAGCTTTTAACTGGAGTTCACAGAAGACTCTAATTCAGTTCTCTACTAAAAAGTCTGGCTGCCAGGCACTATTTGGCAACTTTGCAAAGCTTCTCCTGCACATACACACATGCAGCTAGTTAGAATTCTCACAATTTTCAGAAAGGACACTTTGTTATTGGGGCATTACTAGAGATGTTTTGAGCTGGTCATGGTTTATGGTGCTTGACATTCATGAATTTTAATGACACATTATTATTCATGGAGCTTCATCATGATCAATTTAATATGCCATGAGTTATTTGATTAACCCTCTGGGGTAGAGGGATACACTTCTCTGAACTTATTTCCTGCCACTTCCCTCCTCTCATTTCCTTGCTGATCCAGAACATGTGTAGCAAGCTCCTATCTCAGGTTCTTTACACTTGTTATGTCCTTTGTCTGGGATGCTTTGCCCCCAGATATCACATAGCTAACTTTCATTTCCTTCAGTTCTTTCTCAAATGTCACATGCATGAGGCCTTCCCTGACCACTATATTTAAATCATAATCTTCTGAATCCCTGAACTTCCTACTCTATTCTCCTGTTTTATTTTTCTTCTTGACACCTACCACACCACCTGACTTTATATTTTACTTATTTGCTTATTGACAACTTACCTCCTAAAAGTTAAGATCCATAAAAGCAGGGGGCTTTGATTCTTTCATTTGCTGCTCTCTTACTAATACCTAGAACATACCCTGTACATAGCAGCACTCAACAAATAATTGTTAGAGAATGACTACTTAGCATCAGAATTTCTGATCTCTTAATCTCCCACACCCAGCTTTTAAGGCATGGGTATATGTGGTTCAAATCTGAATCATTCATAGCCCTGTCAAAGCAGATATTAACATGAACCTGGAAAAACATGCTTCTACTGTGACATTTCCTTGTTATCCCTCCCCACTTGTCTCCTCATCCCAGGTTCATCCTTTCCTATCCTTCAAACACTCAGAGCAAAATTTACAAAGAACGGTTCCCAAATTTTCCAAATTAACTCATTTTCAGAAGTTAATATATTCCAGGCACTGTGTTAGGTTCAGGAGAATCAACATGAACAAGATAAACATGATCCTTGTCATCACAGAGTTTATAGTCTAGCGAGGGTATTCTAGCCTGCCTCCTGAAAGGGTACTTAATCCCTTGTAGGAGAATATGGTGGCAAATCTGACACCTGATATATGAAGAGGGAGCTAAAAGAGAGATTTGGGGCACAGTGACATGGAGCAGGTGGTAACAGACAGAAAAGATAGTACCAGGCAGGCAGGCAGATCGAGCAAACAGCATTTTCAAAGGCCTAGAGGAGAAAGAGTGTGGATGGCACTTTTCAGGAGGTGAGGGCAGTTCAGTGTGCTGTGGCTGCGGAATTTTCTCAGAGCAATGGTGCTATCTGAAGTAGGGTGGGTAGCGAAGGCTAAACCTTGCAAGGTCTTGCAGACCATACAAAGCAAGTTGGACTTTGGGGCCTTTTCCCTAAGAGCAAGAGGGAGCTGCTGAAAGGTCTGAACAGTGGAGCAACAAGAACAGTGTAGTTTAAACACTTCTCTGTCCCCTAAGAAACCCAACACTGATCTTCCCTCTCCACTGCAGGCATCCAAGTCATAGCTGCCTCCTCTCTGAAGCTTTTCTTCTGCTCCAACCTGCATGTCTCCCTCCTCAGTGAAACAAGAAGGTGATGAATACAACCTTGCACAACCCAGCCTTTTCTCACGCCCCACCCACCAGTATTTACATTGCATTAAAACAATCCTTGGAGTGGGGGGGTGGTGAAGCACTGGTGTGTGCAGGGCCAGGTAGCCTAGGTTTCTCTGCTTCCTGTCTGCAGCCACCTCTCTCCGCTCTCAGTGTAATTAGCCTCTAATGTCTTCCCTAATGGGCTATAAAAACTCATCCCAAGCTTGTTCTAACCGCAAGCGCTAGAAAAGACAAATCTAACCTGTACTGACAGAAAGCAGATCAGTGGTTATCTGGGGTGGGGGGTTCAGGAGAACTAACTGGGATGAGGCACCGGGGAACTTATCTGGGTAGAGGAAGTGTCCTATATCTTTACTGTAGTGGTGGTTCACAAATGTACAAATTTGTCAAACCTTGTCAACATGGACAACCAAAATGGCCCATTTTATTGTATGTAAACCAGACCTTAGTAATGCTGAACTTAAAACAAACCAGACCCAGACAATAGTGTGGGGAAGGCCTGTGGTAGGGTGAGGGCTGGGTGATGGGGGGGGGGAGTAATGGGGGATATCTATAATACTAATCAATAATAAATAAGTTAAAAAACAATAAATAGACTCAAACACAGTACATATATGAGCTTTGAAACAAAAGTTCAGCCCTAACCGGTTTGGTTCAGTGGATAGAGCATTGGCCTGTGGACTGAAGGTCCCAGCATTGAATTCCAATCAAGGGCACATGCCCAGGTTGCAGGCTCGATCCCAGTAGGAGGCATGCAGGATGCAGCCAAACAATGATTTTCTAGCATCATTGATGTTTCTATCTCTCTTCCCATCTCCCTTCCTCTCTGAAATCAATAAAAATACATTAAAAAAAAAAAAGTTCAACCCCAACATAAAACTAGGGCATGGCCATATGGGAAAACCAGCCTCGTCATGGTTGCAAAGATCTAAGAAATATGAGTCCACCTGCTATGCAAGCCCAGGTGAAAGGAACAAAGACTAATATGGAGGAGGCCAGACCAAAATACAGTATGGACAAATATTTTCTCTCCAAACCTCAAAATACCTAGGCATGAGTGAGGGAAATTTAGAATAAATAAATAAATAGAAGTCCTGCCTCACAGAGCCAGAAACTGCATATTAGTCCCAGGGTGTTAATTCATGAAAAGTTTGGGAAAAGTGATTTTTAAAAATATATTTTACTAGAGGCCCAGTGCACGAAATTCGTGCATGTAGTAGGAGTGGGGGTGGTGTCCCTCAGCCCAACGTGCACCCTTTCCGATCTGGGACCCCTTGAAGGATGTCCGACTGCCCGTTTAGGCCCGATCCCACTGGTGAGATCGGGCCTAAATGGGCAGTCAGACATCCCTTTCACAATCCAGGACTGCTAGCTCCTGACCTCTTGCCTGCCAATTGGCCCTAACCACTCCCCTGCCAGCTGATCAATGCCTAACTGCTCTTGTGCCAGCCTGATTGCCCCTAATTGCCCTCCCCCTGCCAGGATGGTCCCCCCCAATGGTCTTCCCCTGCAGGCCTGGGTCCCCCACAACTGCCCTCCCTTGCTGGCCATCTTGTGGTGGCCATCTTTGACCACATGAGAGCAGCCATCTTGTGGTGGTCAATTTGCATATTACTCTTTTATTAGATAAGAATTGATTTCAGAGAGAAAGGGAGATGAAGCAAGAGATAGAAACATCAATGATGAAAGAGAATCACTGATTGGCTGTGCCCTACACTGGGGATCAAACCCATAACCCAGGCATATGGCCTGACCAGGAATTGAACCATGACCTCCTGGTTCATAATTTGACGCTCAGCCACTGAGCTATGCTGGCCAGGTGGGAAAAGTGAGTCTTGAAGTACCAAATACCTTCACCACAGAGGTCTCCTCGAGAAGCAGGGCCTTACCTCACCTTCTAGGTGATGCTGGGGGAGAAAGCTCTCTGTGCTGAGTGGATAAGGGGGGTGACTCTTGGGTTTCCTGTGAGAAGGGATGACATCTGGCCAGGTGACAACAAGAACACAACGTTCACACGGCTGGAAGAGTCACAGGAGTGGACCAGGGGCTCACAAGGAAGAGAGGCACATGAGGTTCCAGAAATAGTTGGGGGGAAATGTTTGGGGTGTGCAATGTGTGAATGGGGGCAGGGATGGAAAAGAGGTCTCTCTCCTCTTCCTCTTTACCTGACCCGTCTCTCTTCACAAGTCTCCCAGCACAGAAAATCTAAACCAAACTCTGGCGCATAATCTATCCTGTGTCTCCTGTGCAGTTCTCTTGTACTCCCTTTGTGGGCTCCCAAAGGTCTCTGTCCACACTTAGCCCAGCACTGGTTCACACAGCAAAGTGCTGGAAAAATAATTTCTTTGGGAAACGAGTGTGAGGGCAACAGTTGTACATGTTGATCTAGTGTTGGGGGTGAGGGTGGGGAGTTAAGGAGGATGGGCTGGTCAGGATGGGTCAGTGGAGTGGAGTGAGGGAATGGAATGGTGAGGGAGGACAAGTGAAATGTAGGAAACAGTGGTCAGTGTGGAAAAGGAGGCTGGGATTAGTAGAAGAGAACAGGAAAGGGTCAGCGATCCTGTGGGGACACAGGCCATGGGTCACAAGGAGAGAGAAGGTTAGGGGTCAACAGGGAAAGGAAGATGAAGGATCAGTAGGAGAGTATGATCAGTAGTCACTGGCGGTGAAGGTCAGAGTTCTTCTCCAGAGAGCAAGTTGGAGTGTTACCGGCTTACGTTGCTGCGGTTTGAAGGGCATCTTCAAAGAAGCAGGTAGCACCTTAAACACTTGGAGCGTCTACAAAACGCTCCCTTTCCAGAAGACCAGAAGCTCGTCCGTCTCCTCGATCACGCACGGGAAATCCGGATTCTCTTTCACTTCAATTCCCAGCCCCAGGGGTTCTTTGGGGGGACAGCAGTCGCTGTGAGTCTCCGCACCGTGGCAGGAGGGAATCGGCTCCTCCCGGACGCGGTTACCTAGCAACCAACCGGCAGCCAGGGCGCAGGCGCTTCTGACGCCCCCTAACGGCTTCAGGGGGTGGCGGGGCGGGGCGATCGAGGAAACTCAGCTCCACTAAGTCCCGCCCCCTCAGAATGACAGGACCCGCGGCCGCGCGCATTAGTAACCCCTGCGTGTGGGAGGGGCTGGGGCGCCCAGATACCGCCCCCTCATGAATAATGCACATCCAGGCGGTGCCCGGACCCGGAAGTGGAGTTGCCGAGTCACCGCAGTGGCTGAGCTGTTGACAGGAGGCGGTGGCGGAGGAGGAGGCGAGGCCAGACCCGCGGCTCTGCCCCGCCACAGCCGCGGTAGTGCCAGGCCAGCCCACGGAGCCACGCGGGCCTCAACCCGCCAGCGAAACTCCCGCCCCGCTCCCACCCGTCGCTCCGCTCGGCCGCCCGCCCGCCCCACTCGTCCAGGGCGGCCTAGTCTGCACCACCCAACCGGCTCCTGGGGCTGCCGCCCCGCGCGGTCCCGTTGGCGTCCCTGGCCGCGCCCGGCCTGGGTTCGCTCGCTCGCCGGCACCATGATGGAGGAGATCGACCGGTTCCAGGTGCCCACCGCGCACTCGGAGATGCAGCCGCTGGTGAGGGGGCGGGCGGCGGGCAGGCCAGGGCCGGGAGGGGGCGCCGCCTGAGGAGGAGGAAGGGAATCAGGCCTCGGAACTAAGGGTGCGCCTTCTGTGGAGCAAAGAGAGTCTTGAAGACGCACCACTGGGGAGGGTGACCTGCAGGACCTGAAACCCGTGGGAGAATCCGCGAGGGGACAGCGAAGGAGCCTGTGAGGGCGCGGGGCGCAGTCTGAGGAGGCAGGCCGAGGGAGCTACCGGGAGCACTGTCGGGTGGAACCGAGAGGGGCACAATGGTGCACACCCACGGAGGCCCGTAGCTGGGAAAGAAAGGGAATTGCCATGGAGCGCCGTGGGCGGCAGGCCCGGTAGGCTAGCGTGAGCGAAGGGAAGGCGTTTAGCCCTGGAGGCCTGTGATGCTCAGGGCGGGGGAGGGGACTGGAGAGCAGTCGGCTGAGAGGTTCTGGGAATAGGCTTGCAGGGGAGGAGGGGCCGGCCCGCCAGTTTGCTGGATGTGGATGGGCACGCGGGGGCAGGGATCCGTAGGGGCCGAGGTCGGTGCAGGACCCGGGAATTCCCTTTTCCGGAGGAGAACGCAGGTATTCTAAGGCGGCAGCACGGGAGCCGGGAAGGAGAGCGCGGACGAGAAGGGCTCGGGAGCCGACGGGCGAGGGGGCAGGGCTGCGCTGGGGCCGTTTGGAAGAGCTCCCACCATCCTAGGCCTAGGTGTTTGGAGCCCTTGCTGGGCGCCGATCCGACCGCCGGTCCGCGGTCCCGGAGTCTGGGAGGAATGATGTCACCGCTGCCGGCGCAGAGGGGATGGAAGGGGGAGGGCGACCCGGGCGCACCACGGCCAGGCCTGGGGCAGACCGAGCCCGCTGCCCACCGCGGCGGAGGGAGAGGGGGAGCACCTGACTGGCTTGCCCGCCGCCTAGCGGGAGAGAGAGAGAGAGAGAGAGAGAGAGAGAGAGAGAGAGAGAGAGAGAGAGAGAGAAAGAGTAGAAGGGAATCCAAGGATCGCCTTGATTCTGTTCTCAGTTCCCGTTTCCTTCTCCTTTCCTTTCCCCCTGGAGCCTTAGGGGGAGCTGGAAGGAGTCAGGGCAGGCCGGAAAACTAAAGGTTGGTGCCCTCTTCTCTGAGTTCCGCTGGAACCTAGCAGAGCTCTCCAAGACTTGCAGATACTGGGCTCCCTAAGGCTCTTCCCTCTGTGTTAGGCCCGGAGGTGAGGAACGGGTTCTACCCTTGGGCCTCCAGGCCCCTGGCTTACAGATGTGCTTTGTGACTTCCCCGAGCAACCTGCCCATCTCAGCAGCCAGGACAGACCTTGGTAGGAATCCATAACCTACTCTAAGACACACTTTTTGGGAGATGGTAGAGAGAATCATTAGAGGCTACCTGGCAGGAGGTAAAAGCCATTTTCCCCCTTTTGTGACTACTTAGGCTCCAGAAGCCAAAAGAGAAGCGGCACAGAAGTGTATCGTATTAAACTGGGGACGGAGATGCTAGCCTGATGCCATCATTGGACCATCAAGGGGACCCGAAAAACTTGGTGACAAGTTTATCCCATAATATTGAAGAACTTTGGGCTGGGTTAAGAGGACTTTCCTTTCTGGATTATTTTCCCAGCCAACCTGGTTTGTCAAACTAGATTACACTTCCAATTCTAAGCATCTAATCAGGAACCCAAAGGGAGGGTGAATGAAGGAGGAGGAGGATGTCCAAGTGAGTCAGAAGAGCACAATGAGTTGGTTCTTGCCTCCCATCTGGGGTTCCTGAAAAGGGAGGCAATAAATGTCCAGGGAAAGCGGGGAAGGAATTGAATCACTAGGCTCTCTCAGTTGTTAGCTCCTCATTCTCTCTTCCAAAGAATATCATAGGGACTTGATATTACTGATTCTGAAAATTCATTCACCTTATATTTATTGAGCATCTGCTCTGTTCTAAATACTACACTAGCGGTTAGGAACACCGTGGTTAACAACATAGATGTAAATATGGCCCTGCCCTCCCAAAGCTCACAATTCAACAGAAGTTTATTGTTCTTCCTTACTCCCTCAGGGTGAGCCTCTCTGAGGGCAGAATGGGGGCTGTCTGCTTAAACCCTAAAGGAAATGAGGCGATGCTGGTGCCAGCATCATTCCCTTTTTGGACTAAGCTGTACTTGTGTAGGCCTGGCATATGGGCTCGATCATCAAATAAACCTCCCCCTACTCATATAATGGGAAGAATCCAGAGGCCATCCCTCACTCGGAAAAATGAGCTCTGAGGGGAGAGTATCTTTATTTTTTTATCATTTACTTGAAAGAGAAACTCGAGCTTAAAAAGGAAGCCTAGAGGAGTGGCATGAGCTGTAAGAGAAGGCACAGCCAGCAGATCTGGGTGTTTCCAAGGTGCTAATTTAAGCATTAGTTCTCAGTTTAGTGGGAAGAAGCCATCCCTGCCCTGTTCATGCTGCGGCTGTGCGGCTGTGCGACAGCTGCAAGGAGCCTTCCTCTGGGGTGGGAGTTGGCCTGAGGGCGTGGCCTCCCTCTTTTCCCCATCATACCAATTATTTAATTGGCCTGGCTGCGACTCAGCAGCTGAACCAGGCCTGGGCTTATCCCTGAGAGCTCCCCAGGGTCTCTTCTTGTCTCTTTATGAAAGGAATGAGAGCTCCTCTTGGAGACCTAGTCCCTGGGCTCCACTCCTGCTCTCTCCTAGATAATCCTTAGTGTTTTTTGAGCACAGAATTTCCCAAAGAAACTTCCAAGGATAGGCACATCTTGTATGTCAATTCTGTGTCCAAGCCACATAACTCACTGATCTGGGGACACACCCGTCTATCCAAGGCTCTCGGTTGAGCAATTGGGTTGAATTTGGGCTATTGTTTGTGGCTCCATTGTCTGACTGCTGGGCTGGTTGGTACAGTCTTACAGTCTGTCTTCTACTTGGCTACAATTGGAGAGGAAGAGATTTGTGGAAAACAAAACACACAAATGGAGCTTTTAAGCACTTAATTGTGTCAGGCAAAACCCTGCCTCCTGTGCTTTCAGAGACCAAAAAATGGCATATGGTACCAGACAGGGTCTCTGTACACTTGACCAAAATGCTTGCCTGGGCTCCCTGAAACCTAGGTTGTCTATTAACTCATTTGTTTAATTCATGAGCATATGCTCAGTTCCAGGTACTTTAAGGACTAAGACAATGAGACCTCTCCAGTGGTTGGCCGGAAGGATGGGCTCAAATGGCTATAGGAAGGTTTTAGATACATGCCAGGAAAGAACGGAGATCAATGGAGGGTGCTCCTGAGAAAGGGTGACACCTCCCTAGGGAGAAGATGAAAAATGCTGAAGTTCTGACCCTTTGACCAGCTGAGTCTTAAAGTAGTTTCAGACTCCTCCTGCCTCCTGACACTCAGGAATGGGGATAGTCAGGACATTAATTCAGTGAATGGACCACAACAGCTCCTGAAAAGTGGCAAGAGCCACTATGAAAAATTAACCTACATGTATTATGTGGTCAGGGAGCCTTAAATTGCCTCCTGGTAGTCAGATGACTTTTCAATTTAAGGATGGACTCTCCTAATGGATCCATATGGCTTATGACCTAGTAGTATTTCTCAGGTTCTGGAATGAGCCCTTTTCTCTTTTCCTATATTGCAAAGTGAGGATCAGGTTTACTTAGGCCTCTACCTCACCCCTTACTGCTTTACACATCGCCTCAATCAACAAATACTAAGAACCTGCCTTCTGCCTGCTAGATGTTGTGCTGGAATCCATAACATAGGATTTTGCTCCAGGCATAGGCATAATCAAGTTGGATTGAGGTACAACAGAGTAATGAGCAGTGAAAAACTAGGTCCACCACGACCAAAGGAAAACAGGAAGGGCTTCCATTAAGTGGTCAGAGAAGGCTTCACAGAGGAGTCATTGGTGAACTGACTTTTAGAAGAGGTGTAGGAGGTTGGCAGATGAGACAAGGTCAAGAGTTCCAGGCAAAGGACCTGGAGGAAAAAATAAAAATGTGCGTTTGAATGATTGAAGGGTTTTTCTTAAGGGAATAATATCATCAAATTTGAGTTTAGGATTAAACTTCAGTAGTGGATAAGAGATTAGGCAAGGTAAGATTGGAGGTCAGGAAACGAATATGAAGGTGGGTACAATAATAATCCAGGAAGAAATTATTTTGGCCTAGAGCTAAAAAAGAGGGAAGGACACATCTATATATATCTATCTATATAAAAGCCTAAGTGACTGTTCAACCATCCGACTGGTAGCTATGATGTGCAATGACCACCAGGGGGCAGATGCTCAACACAGGAGCTACTGAGCTGCAGTGACTTGGCAGCTGCGGTTCTCAGGTGACACACCCAGAACCAGAGAAGAGGGAGCCCAATTCCAAGGTGCGTCACCTAAGACCTGCCCTGTCATAATCCGGGACCCCTTGGAGGATGTCAGGGAGCTGGTTTCGCCTGATCTCTGCAGACCAGGCGGGGGGACCCCACCAATGCATGGATCCGTGTCCAAGGCCTCTAGTATACAGATATTAAGTGGAATAGGCAGGATGTAGTACCTATTTGGAGGTGGGATGGAGAGTTTGGTAGTGAAGGATGCACCCCATGTTTCTGGCATGATATCTAGATCCGAGAGGCACCATCACCACCACCAGAAAACTCAGAGGTTTATGTATCTCTTGGCTTCAGGGACTGCTTACATGGAAGAAGGTTGCTGTTTTCCTTTGCTCTGTGGTTGGAGCTGCATTCTTGGGATTATGGGGGATTCAGAGTCCTAGAAAACCCAGGGACACAGTGAGACCAGTCCCACAGCTTCAAAAAGGATACAGAGAAATGCCTGCCAATTAATACTTTTTCCCTGTGATGAATGCAAGTGAATTGGTGGCAGCAAGGAGCCATGGTGTTTTATTTTTTGTTTTGTTTTGTTTTTCTGGCAGCACTTTCGTAAAGAAAAGTAAAATCATTTCTTGGCTAAGAGAACGTTTTATGTTGTCGCCTTTTACCATCATTCTGATCACATCTATAGTTTTCTGACTGATCGGCTGAGCTGGGCCCTTTTACTGATTTCTTCTAGAATGAATGTATGAATTACTGCTTCACCTGCAAGAGTCAGAATGGAAAGGGACACAAATTTCCTTTCTCTAAGACTCGCCTGGAAAGCTTCAATTGGGATAGAAGTAGTGCCCAAGCTGCTGTCTTCAGGCAAGGTGTGCCAAGGAAGCAGACTTCTGGGATAGATTGCTCAGAGGTGACTTGGCTATTTAAAGGCCCCAAGTGTAGCCTCTGTAGTCAGGCACTTCCATGGTAGCTAGGAGTCAGGCTGAGTCATTTCCATCCCGGAGTTGGCTGCTGCCTGCCTAACTATGGCCCAGAGTGAACAGAAATGTAAATCAGAGCTTTCTTCAGTTGAACCTGATTAGCCCCAGGGACTCTCTCCCCTCCTGGAAAGGGCAAATGGAGCCTTGTGTTTGGAAAGGGAACATGGGAGACTCAGCTTCTTGGACTCGGCAGGCTCTCAAGGCATTGTTTCCTAAGGAGACTCTGGTGGGAATCTGGCTATCAGGGTGCGAGAAAGGAAGGAAGGAAGCAGGCGGAGCTGGAACCAGCTCTGATCTGACACTGCTCTGGAATTCAGAAGCTGGAACTTCACCAAAGGCCTCACTGTGGAGCAGCCTAGTGAACTCCTGGGCTTTAGGGAGGGACTCTGGAGTAGTGAAGTAGTGGCGGAAAGGCTTGGAGAGTCTGGCCTGGGGGAAGGGTAGATGGGGATATGTAGGAGATCCCCTTTTACATTCTTAGAAGCCAGTTCAAGAAAACATGTACTTGCATTTGTTGTTATTCAAAGATATCAAATTGAGGATCAGATGATTATACTTCTCTCTCTCTCTCTCTCTCTCTCTCTCTCTCTCTCTAATCCTCACCAGTGGATATTTTCCCATTGCTTTCAGATAAAGTAGAAGGGATGTGAGGGTGAGGGAGAGGGAGAAACATCAATGTGAGGAGACACATCAATTGGTTGCCTTTTGCACACGCCCCTACCAGGTCAGGCTGGGGATCAAGCCTGCAACCAAGGTATGAAGTACTTATCTTTGATCAGGAATTGAAACCACCACCTTTTGGTGCACTGGCTGGTGCTCTAACCACTGAATAAACTGGCCAGGGCTAGTTGTACTTCTTGAGAGTCCATTTTAAGTTTCGGTGATGATGATGATGATGATGATGATGATGATGATGATGATGATGATGTAGATGTATGAGAGTGCGTGCACCAATAAGAGGGCAATAATGGCCATAAAGGGTATTCTCTGAGTGACCATTCTAGCCCTGAGAAGTGTAACTATGACAAGAGGCCACATCTAGGCAGAAGGAGTCCAGCTACTGTGGTTTCTGGCCTGATTTTGCCTGTTTTCATCACCAGACTTTTGGCCATCATAACCAGAGTCCTCCCCATCTATCTATTTAGAACAATACCTGAAGGGGCACTTTAGAATTTATTGAATTAACTACACCCAAACTGTGCAATGGGAACCATATATATTTTACTAGGTAGTTAACTTACACATAATTATGTATATGCTATAACTTATTTATAGTTCCCATATTAACTTCCGATTTTAGCTTTATAAAGGAATTGGTGAAGCCTCAGCCAAGCATGCCTTAGACCAGCATTTCCTATATTATATCTTTAGGAATATTGGTCCTTTGAGATACTTTATGGGAGAAAAAAAGAATCTGTAGACAAATTCCTTTGGAGAACACTACACACTATTCCATCACAATGTTTGCTAGCATTTTAAAGGCTCTGAGAAGTTCTGCAGTAAAGAAACCTTTCCAACTTCATTTAACCCAATGTTTCCCAAGATTCTGTAACCATGGAAACTTTCTTCATGTTACATCTATTAATATCTTATAGAACCAATGTGTTTCAATGTGTTTTTGGGAAACTCTGTCAGAAATTATTGTTTCTTCTGATTCAGTCTGGAATTATATTCTTTTAAATTCTTTTGAGCCTCTTTTATAAGCCACACCATTTTCCCCATGCTAGTCTCTAATGTTATGCTGCTGCTTTGCATCATGGTCTGAACTTATTGCCATCACTAGGAAGATTTTAGTGAACTTTGGTCAAGTGTAGAAGACAATACTAAGTGCCTACTTTTTCTCAAGGTATTTTTTAAGAGACATTATTTCCCTTCAAGTCCCTCTACTAATTGTTGGTGTGGCAGCATTTTCATCATTAATTTTTAAAAATATATTTTATTGATTTTTTTACAGAGAGGAAGGGAGAGGGATAGAGAATTAGAAACATTGATGAGAGAGAAACATTGATCAGCTGCCTCCTGCACACCCCCGACCGGGGATGTGCCTGCAACCAAGGTACATGCCCTTGACTGGAATCAAACCTGGGACCCTTGAGTCCACAGGCCGACGCTCTATCCAGTGAGCCAAACCAGCTAGGGCTCATCATTAATTTTTTTGACAGCTTCATTGAGATATTATTCATATACTGTACACTTTACCCATTTAGTACTTTACTTTGAGTTCTAGAATGGATGCTGCATGCCTCAGTTCTGTTTCTCCTTTTTACCTATGGGCTATGCTCTGCCATTTTGTGTTCTGCTAAGGGGAGAGAATATAAAGATTATAGTCGAAAGCTCTCATCAGGAAGAATCTATCTCAGTTGAGATTTAAACTGAAAAATGGATTCCTTGACTAGGGTTTCTCATCACTTCCTCTGCAGTACTATTAAATGTCCCCGCTGATCACAGCAGCCCAAGAGGCATTCCTGCATAATCATTTTACATATGTAAAACGTGGCCTACTTCATGGGCTACAAAAAGCATGGGTGATAAGCAGATTTCATTCCTTATGCCAATGCCCATTGACCAGTAGTGGCTGCCTGGAGTATGTATTAAGGTGAATTCTGAGGCAGAGTCCTGGTTCAGTGAGGAAGAATGACATGGTTGGTCTTCCGTGTCTTCATGGTCTTCAGCAGGGAAACATCACTTCTAATACTCTGATTGCCATCCTGGCAGCTCTGAATCATCATAGTTATCCTAGGCAAAGAACACAGGAAAGAAAGACTCTAGGAGGTGTTAGCTAGCTCAGCTTCACTGAGGGGCTAGACTCTTATGATGTGGCTCTTTAAGAAACGGATGGAGAAAAATGATTTTTCCTGCTCTGACATTCAGCATGGTTTTTTGAAATGTTGACTTGGTACAAAGTTAATAATCTTATATAATAAAAAACTAATATGCAAATCGACCAAAAGTAGGAATGACCTGTCGCTATGATATGCACTGACCACTGTGGCTTATTATGTATGTGTAATATAAACAAGTCAAAATATCCACTGTGGAACGTAGTATTGGCACCAAAGGGAATCAGTCAGGAACTCAGGTTTGGCCACCTATCAGCCTCCTTAAAAACTTCCTGATAGAATCTCATGTTTCAGATCCTTCATTTAGTCAGGAGCTGAACTACAGGAATGAGGCAATCTCTGGGAACTCCCATGAGAGGAATTGATTTGAGTGCCTTTGAAGGGATGTGGAGATCAGGGTGAACTAATGAGGAGCATGGGCCTCAGGGCAAGAAGGAGCTGCGTTCTGTGGTTGTAGGAAGTTGGCTAGTACATTCTAGGTCTACCACATTTGTTCTGACCTTTGTCCAGGCTCCTAACCTCTTTCAGGCTATTTATAAAATAAATAAGATCGTGTAAGTGAAAATGAACTGCAAATTGCTGTATCATTTCTGATCTAAGGATTGATGGTGATTAAGGGGATAGTGATTTCCATTTTTGTTTGTTTGTTTTTATCGTCTAAAGTTTTACATATGTCTGCTCTCCCCTCCCCACAGTTGACCTCCCCCCTCACTTCTGATTTCCATTTTTTGTCAGTGTTTCCCAATGGAGCTTTTATGGGGAGAGGGTAAAAAGATGGTGTATTCTTCTCATTACCATATTAGAAGAGTCCTTAGCCTACTTGATAGCACCATGATGAGGCTGGGCTAGAGATGGAAGTGCTCTGTGTTTCCACTAATTCCCAGAGTGGTTTCCACTGAGTGGGCCTGGATTGAAGGAGGCTTTGTCCTTGCTCCTTCCTGCCATGGCTGTTTCAGAATCCTGTTGGAGTGGAGTCTTCCTGAAGCACCACTCCTGATGCCAGTGGAATATGTCCTTCCACTGTTTCTGCTCCCAAAGGCCAACTCTCATGGCTCAAGAAACATTTGAAAAAGTACACATTGCTACTATGGCTACTACTCTCCCCACAGAACCGTAGGCTAGAGAAGGAGGCTGTTTCCAGTTTCCAGACCTTCTTCAAAATTTAAAACATTTTGTCATGGAAAATTCTAATGTATACAAAGTAAAGAAGAGGTGAAGTGAACCCCCTAGTATTCATCACCAAGCTTAGACAATTATCGGCCCAGGACTAATCTTGTTTCACCTATGCCCCACCCATTGGATTACTATGAATAATTACTTCATCTGTAGTCCTCTGTCTACTGTATTTATGCAAACTGTTAGTTAGATCTCAGGTTCAGATTTAATTTTCATGAAAAGAATACTTCTGAGTGTGTCCTGTGTACTTCCTATTGCATCACGTCAGGAGGCACAGGACATACAGTTGCCCTACTTGTTGTGTTGTTCAGATTCATTAGTGGTGTAGTTAGCCTGATCTCTTCATCACAAACATTCCCCTTCGGTCTTTTCTAATGTTTTAGCAGCGAAGGATAGTCATTGCCTCAGCCCATTATTTCTTTTTTTTTTTTTTTTGAGATGCTTATCATAACTTTTTTTTGGTAAGCGATAATGCACTTTATTCTTTTAAACACATTCTTCCACTTTCTCATACATTTCCCTTTGAGTCCCCGAAAGAAAGTTACTACACAAATTCAAGTTATCTCTATTGACTGCAGTATTACTGTGGAGCTAGATGAATAGGTTTAAAGCTGAGTATTGCTAGGTATTTCCAGGCCACTTGGCACCTCAAACAGGCAAGCACTTTTTTTTCAAAGAGGAGTGCGCTGTATCCATCTTACTCTGCTCCAGGGTTTGGCAATCATATGAAGATTTTGTTGTTGTTGTTGTTTATTTTGTTTTATTGCTTAAAGTATTACAAAGTCCATTATTTCATCAGGAGTTCCCTTCACATTTAGACAACAAAGAGCCTCTGTCAATTCTCTGCCTTCATCCCTCAAGGTACCACATATATCTCTAGCACTTTCTCCTTGGGGTCTCCTTTTTCCATCACTTCTTTCATCCTATACCATTATTTGCTTCCTTATAAACCCAAGATGGCCCTAGGAAGTCTTCAAGCCACATGTACCCACCCTGCTTCACTGCAGACCTGTGTTTCTGAGGGGGCAAGGAGTGTCCTTACTTGGAGTCTTTTGTCACTGAGACAGCATTATATCCTCCATGAAGCTCTTGGTTCTGCTCTGTGAATTCTGCTAGAGCCATACATGACCCTACTGGAGAGTAGTGGCAGCTCTACTGGGAAAGAGTAGAGATTTTTCTCCTGTGGGAGAAAGGGTTTATTTTACCTTCCCCGGGATTTCTGAGCAGCCTTCTTCTATGTTGAAGAGGGTCTTTCTCACTTGTTTCCTGAACTTCCTGCCCCAGCAGAAGCCTTGGCAGGTAGCCAAGCCCGGTTTCCTGTTTAGTGGGACTGTGGTTTGGGAGAGGTTGGAGGAGGGGTGGGGTGGGCAGCTCTAGCACTCTTAGGTCCTTTTCTCCTCCAGCCAACTTCAAAAACCTATGAGGACTAGAAGCTACTACCTTCTGGTACTTTAGCATTCCTGTGCTGCCCAGGATCTCCACTCCTAGTGTCTCTCTTCACATAGGAGAGAATATGGAAACTATGCCTTTCTGTGTGTGCATATGCCCCCAAGAAACCAGTGCATGCACCAAAGGCACTGTGAACCAGCTCACCAGGAAGGCACACAGAGGCTGAGTGCTGCTTCCTGCAAACCGGAAGCCTACCCCCCCTTCCCCTTCCAGGCTCTGTGCCTGCCCACAAAAGTGTTGCACCTCCATCACCCCAGACTAATAGCTGTTAGTCCCCTTAGTTATTATGTCCAGTGCACTGAAGCATCTGAAGGGGCAGGAAGTCTGAGTTGTGGAGGCTGACTAGGGACTGGTGCTGCACCTAAAAAAACATTAGAAGTTTTATAGTGACAGCCCATCACCCAGCATAGAATTTCTGATCAGAGCCTCACAGCCCTGGATGCCCCACTTTCATCCCTCCACATACCTAATTCTTCTTTGGGTAATGAGGATGCCGAGGGACTCATTCTGTTTTGGGAAGAGGCCTGTTGTAGATTACTTCTTTGTTCCCCTCTCTTGGATGGCCACAGCAGAAATTGTGTGAAACCCTCTCCCATTCCTTCCCATGAAAGGAGATATCAGAGCAATGTATTGCCTAGTAGCAAGGATGCCCAGTGCATCCCTTTACATTTCAACAGCTTCCCCCTTGCTCTTGTTCTAAAGAGTCTAATCCTTAATTTAACATGGCCTGCAAGGTCTCATGTGGTCCAGCTCCTACCTGCCTGCCTCTCCAACTTATTTCATACTAGTGGCTCAGTGCATGAAATTCGTGCACATTAAAAGGGGATTAGAGGAAATATTTTAATATTGCTATTTGCCCTTTCTCTATAATAGAAGTGTCAGAGATTAAAGAAAATTAGTAAAACGTATATGAAAATCTTCCTCCTGTCGGAGTCTGGGGTGCACCATAGAACCCAGAGTCAAGTCTTCAATCACCCACGTGCACCTCAAAATTGCTCGAGACCCAAACCTGGACAGTCCCCCTTCAGTGGGCTAGATCCAGACCCGGCCGGTCCCACCCTGTCAAGCCCTGCCAGGTTAGGCAGGGGGTGCAGCCTCAGGTCCCCTGGGTGCCAGGGCAGGGGGGCACGGCCTGAGGTCCCCCATCAAGCCCTGCTGGTGAGTGGCCTGTGATCCCCCAGACTGGCGCTGGGGCAGGGGGCACAGCCTGAGGTCCTCTGGCCTGGTGCTGGGGTGGGGGGCATGGCCTGAGGTCTCCTGGCCCAGCACCAGGGTGGAGGGCACACCTTGAGGGCCCCCATCAAGTCCCGCTGGGTGGGGGGCACAGCCTCAGGTCCCCTGGCCTGGGGCCAGGGCGAGGGGCATGACTTGAGGTCCCCCAGCCTGGCACCAGGGAAGAGGGTGTAGCCTGAGTTCCTCTGGCCTAGTGCCAGGGTGGGAGGAGCAGCCTGAGGTCTCCTGTCAAGCCCTGCAAGTGGAAGGCACTACCTGAGGTCCCCTGTCAAGCCCTATGTAGGTGGGTGGGTGCGCAGCCTCAGGTCCCTGCTGATTGCTCCTTAAGGCTCATTATGGGAACTTAGCCTCAGCTGTGGGTGCAAATTGACTGGAGTGATGGTCAATTTGCATATTCCCTCTTTATTATATAGGATCACATTAACCCCCATCACCGCATACAAACTTACTGGCTTTTCCTCCACTTCTCTGATGTTCCAGGTTCTTTTCTGCTTTAGGGCCTTTGCACATGTTGTTCCTTCTGCCTGGAATGCTTTCTCTACCCTTTTTTCAGTTGACTCTTACCCATCTTTCAGATCTTAGCTAGAATTTCATCACAGAAGGATTCCCTTAAACTCTAGACTTTGTCAGTAGCCTTAGTCCTATTGCACTTTTATATTTATAATTTTACATATGCTTGCATGATTATTCTACTCACATGGGTACTTCTGAAGGCCAAGTTTCATGAAGGCAGAGACCATAACTATTTTTACTTCCTATTATGTCTCTTGTGCCTTATAAGATGCCCTATGCATAGTAAACATTCATTAGACGCTATTGAATGAATGAATGAATTAGCTGAATAAATTCAATCTTTTATCTCCTTTACTTGGGAACCCTATGTCATATCTACCATATTCAACCATATACCCTACAGATGTGTGTCCTGCTATTCATGAGCACTTACTGTGTATCTGCCATCAGACACACGTTTCATTTAATCCTTTCAACAACATGAAGATGGCATGCCCTTAATCAACAGAAAAGGCAAGTGACACCCAAGGGTCATGCAGCTAATAAGGGGCAAAGCCCAGTTTCAAGTCTAGGTGTGCGGAGTCTAGACTCATGTTCTTAACCATAACACTACACTGCCCCCTTTTGGCAGTTTGGAGAGTTGTTCCTGGGAGCCTTCTGTCACAGGCTTGGTTAATTTCATTCCTAAATCAATACTTTTTGGATAAGCTCCAAGAAGCCAAAATGCAGTTTCAGCCCTCCTGTTTTTAGGAGAGACTGTGGAAAGACACAGGGAAGGGAATTTAACCGGACTCCCCAAGGTCCCAGGGTGCATGTGTCTCAGAGTCTGCTTCCCATCTGTTTTCCATGGGCCCTTTGTTGCCTTCAGGGCTTAATGAAATGTCCTGTTTTAAAGACCAGAACATTTCACTGTTGAAATGGCCCGATCAGCAGTGGACTGGAGAGTAAGAATGACCTGATTAAGATCCTAAGAAAGATCATTGAGAGTGGGAGAGTTTGTCTCTGTGATTTAGCCACAAAAGATAGAGCTCTGGAAATTGGCTTCAGTGCTTTCCTGGGAAACTCAGACTCAATAAGGGCAATATCTCTTGCTGTTGATTAGAAAAGCTCCTTTCGGTGGCTAGAGAATTTGGGACTGATGAATACTTTAGACAGGATGGAAACAAAGGAAATGAGGAGAGATGAACATAAAACAAAAAGCAGATACCATTTTGTTGCGTCAGGCATGCTGCACAGCTTTCCACCGATATTGTGTTATCTAATTCTAACACGAGCCCTGCAAAGCAGATAATGTTATACCTGTGGAAAGGCAAGAGACATTAACAAAGGTAAACTGCCAGAGGTCAGACAGCCAGCCGGCCTTTAGGACTCACCCAGGTCTTTCTGACTTCAACATTTGAATAACTCCCCCTCCCAATTTGTGAGTAATATATAGAGTGTCCCCCCCAAAAAATGTATATATACACTTTGAATAATTATAAAGGTAGCATTTCTTAAAATACATTTCATTTTCAAAATTGAGCTACCAGCTGTTAAAATGCGTATACATTTTTGGGGGGAGCGCCCTGTACATTGCCACATCCTCTCTGGAAAGAAAACCAGCAACATAATGTGTGCATGCCCATTGATCCCACTTCTAGGAATTTATTGATCTAGAGAAATCATCAAACAAGTGTATAAAAGCTTTTTAAACGAGACATAAGTTATAAATAAATATGCTACAGTGTTATAACATTATGATAGTTGCAATATTATGATAGTGAGAGGGGAGTAAGCAAGTAATATAAATCTCCATCAGTGAGGACTGATTAAATAGGAAGCCTTTTTTTAAAAGTCCTCTCCAAGGATATGTTTATTGATTTTAGAGGGAGGAAGAGAGAGAGAAAGAGAGAGAGAGAGGGGTGGGGGGGAGAAACATTAATCAATTGCCTCCCATACATGTCCAACCAGGGATCGAACTTGCAAGCTGGTATGTGTCCTGGTCAGGAATCAAACCCACCACCTTTCAGGGTATGGGACCACGCTCCAAACTAACTGTGCAACACTGGCCAGGGCCATATAGGAAGCCTTTTATAAGGAGGAGGTAAGATCTAATATAGATATAGAAAAGGTGTTCAAAATGTATATTTGTTTTTTTGTGGTAAAATGCATGTAACATAAAAGTTATCATTTTCATATATACTTCTGATTCATCTATGCTTAAATTTGTATATATAAATACTCATTTTAAAAGTCTGAGAAGATATAATTAAACTGGTCATCATTCTGATTTACAGAAGAACTTTCATGTTATTTATTTATTTTTAAAATATATTTTATTGATTTTTTACAGAGAGGAAGGGAAGGGTAGAAAGTTAGAAACATCAATGAGAGAGAAACATCATTCAGCTACCTCCTGCACATTCCCTACTGGGGATGTGCCCGCAACCAAGGTACATGTCCTTGACCGGAATCGAACCTGGGACCCTTGGGTCCACAGACCAACTCTCTATCCACTGAGCCAAACTAGTCAGGGCTTTAATGTTATTTTTTGTATTTGAATTTGTTTACCTCAAAGTGTTTGAATTTATGACAACCCAATATTATGTTTTCTCTAATCATTTTATTCATTTTAGTAAATAAATGATCAAAATCATGCTATTTCTACTGTATCGTGCCTACCCAGGAGACAGCTTTTGACTCATAAGTCCTATATTTTCAATCAAGTATGCACACTAACAAATTGCCGAGAGGAACTGGCTATAGAAACGCTGCCAAATACCTGTACGTCACTTGTCTAGCTAATCTTATTCCTGCTGGGCACCCCCGGGATGACTGGCCACGGCTGACTCCATTCTATTCACTTCCTTCTCACGTCTGCAGAACCCTGGAGCTCTGGGGAGGCAGAACATTTCTTTGCAAATAGAAAGCCTCTGCACTGATCAGATACATTCCTGTCTCTTATTTCCTATTTAGAGATCTCCTGCAGTCTCACTTTCATTATAAAAGAGAAGCACAGGGACAAAATTATTCTCACAGTCCCTGAGGCAAAGCCATGGCCACTGATGTGTCAACGGTCTGAGTGGTTCTCTTTGGCTCTGACCTCCCTGCTATTAGTGCTGCTGCTGCTCACTGTGTTATGGTTTTCAGTATGGCCTTTTTATGTGATAAAGTAGGAAAAGGATCAGGAAACTTGGAACCAAGGCCTGGCTAAGTGAGGGGAACTGCTCAGCTTTATAGGGTATCAGCTTTTTACTCTGTAAAACTGGGATAAATAATATATGCTGAATTTTTAGGAGAGTGAAAATACTCTGTATGATACCATAGTGAGGGATATATGCCATTTTACATTTGTCCAATCCCGTAGAATGTACAACAAACACAAAGAGTGAATCATAATGTAAACTGTGGACTTTGGGTGATTGTAATGTGGCACTAGGTTCACCGGTTGTAACAATGTTCCACTCTGGTGGGTGGGTCAGGGGGGTATTAGGTAAAATCTCTATACCTTCCCCTCAATTTTGCTATAAACCTAAAACTGCTCTTTAAAAAGTTTTAATTGAAAAAGAAGATACTATTTCTCTCTCTTAAGATTGTCAGAGATTAAATGAGAAAATAATAAGGAAAAGGCTTTGAAAATGTAAGTTATAAACATAAAGATCTGTTTTTCTGAACTTAACCTTTTTTTAAAATTTTTTTTAAATATCTTTTTTTATTGATTTTTTTAGAGAGGAAGGGAGAGGGGTAGAGAGTTAGAAATATCAATGAGAAAGAGACATCAATCAGCTGCCTCCTGCACTCCCCACACTGGGGATGTGCCTGCAACCCAGGTACATGCCCTTGACTGGAATCGAACCTGGGACCTTTCAGTCCATAGGCCGACGCTCTATCCACTGAGCAAAACCAGTCAAGGCTGAACTTAACCTTTTATGTATGGTTTGCATTACAAATTCTGAAATCAAAAAGCATGTCTCAAAATCTGTTCCCATGATGTAGTAACTTAATAAGAGTTAGGAAAGATACTGAAAATCTGAAAAGGTCACTTCATTCTTAAAACCAACCTGAGGAAGGCAGGAAGAGGAGAGTCAGAGACTCATTTTCTGTATTATTTTAATTTACCACATCAAATATGTATTACTTTTGTAACTTAAAGAAATCAATAAAGATTTTTGGCAATATAGCCAAACTAAAGATAGAAATTGGAAGTTATCTGCACATAAGGCTGAAAGATGGAGCGAAGAGAACAAAGGTTATAAAAAGATGATCAATTGAAGAAGCAGCCAGATTAGCAAATTGGAGCCATGTTGTTAAAACTATTGAGTGTCAGATTGAGTTTTAAGTGGTGCGAGCCATTGAAAGGTCTGGAACAAAGGATACTGTAATCAGAGTAGTGTTTAATTCCCCGGAGAGTGATTTAAGAATAATGTACAGGATGAGTTGGGAGAAGAAGAGGCAAATTGGAGAGATGAGTGCAGGGGTCCTAGAACAAATTACAAAGAACATGAAGCAGGATGTTGGCTGAGACTATGCAAAAAAAGAAAAATTAAATTTAAAAAAAATGAGTGTCAGATATTTTGAAGAAAGTGCTACCATAGGCTCATAATTAGTTCACCTGAGGAATAAAGGAGAAAGAGGTGGGTCAATAGGAGATAGAAGCCAACTTGATATGGCTCCCAGAGGCCAAAGTTGAACAACTTGTTATCAGTATGATGATATTGGATTATAGCCCTAAAAGAAAATAAATATATATTAATCCATACTGATATAAATAAATGACTGGATAAGTGAATAAATAAACTGGAAAGAAGGGACAAATTTTTCATTTAGAATATAATTTTTATGTATGAAAAGTTATTTATTAAAATGTATTAAAAAGTTTTATTTGTAGAAAGAATGAGATGACTTTTAAAAATAGCTTTAGGATATATACTCTAATAAAAGAGTAATATGCAAATTAATCATCACTCTGAGACACCTAAGCCATGTCCACCAGCCAGGCCATGCCCACCAGCCGATCACAGCAGCTGTATGCAAATTAACCCAGCCAAGGTGGAGGCCGGCAGCCACGGAGCTAGAGCAAACAGGAGGCTTCTGTTGCAACTGCCTGCCTAGGCCGGCTGGGCCTCTGCTCAAGGCAACAGTGTTTCAATTATAGAAGTCATGGAGCTGAAGCAAACAGGATGCTTCCTTGCCTGCCTAGGCCTCCACTCAAGGCAATGACGTTTCAATTATAGAAGATACATAAACCTGATTCCAGCCAGCCTCGCTGGGACCTTGGGTCAATGGGAGCTGTGGGCAGCCTGAAAACAGCCCTCAGCCCCTCACCCAGGCTGGCAAGGTACCCCAGTAGGGACCCGAACCCTGAAGGGACTGTGGGAAGCCTGAAAATGGCCCTCAGCCCCTCATCCAGGTTGGCCAGGCACCCCAGTAGGGACCTGAACTCTGAAGGGGATGTGGCCAGCCTGCAAACGGCCATCAGCCCCTCATCCAGGCTGGCTAGGCACGCCAGCAGGTGGACATCCCCCGAGGGGTCCCAGACTGCAAGAGGGCACAGGCCGGGCTGAGGGACCCCTCTGAATGCACAAATTTTTGTGCACCGGGCCCCTAGTCCTATATAATAAAAGGGTGATATGAAAATTGACCCTAATGGCAGAACAACCAGAATACCAGAATGACCACTGGACCAGTCACTATGAGGCACACTGACCACCTCTTGGTCCCTTCCCCCAACTGTCAGGCACCAATCACCCAATGGCGAATGGGGAACCAGGGGTGGGTGGCAGCGGGGGTGAGGTCAGCTGTGGGCAGTTAGAGAAGATGGCCCTGATCACAGGCCAGGCCTAGGGACCATACCTGCACATGAATTTCATGCACCAGGCCTCTAGTCATAGTAATAATTGCTGCTGGCAAGATCCACTGAAAGCCAAAGGGCTGAGGCCCAAAGCTCAAGAAGTAGAGAGAACTTTGACCAAAAGGAAGGCCCTGCCATTTTCTGGTTGCAAAGTCAGCCTGAAAGCTAGACATCCTGAATCAAATATTGCTTTTTTTTTTCTTTCTGAACTAGGAAGATATTCTGTTTCCCAAATCCCACTGTGGCCTAGAAAGTTAAGCCACACAGAAAATGAAGTAAACTGAATTTATTTATCCTGTTTTCAACTTTTATCTGAGATAGAGAATAATTTGTGTATTAAAGTTAGGCATTAAACAGCATTACAGAATGATTTCTAAAGGGTGTATATGTGTGTAATAAAAGCTATCCTTTATTGACTACTTACCATGTGTCAAGGACTGTGTATATATTATCCCATTTAATCCTTCCAACAACACTATGAGATGAGAAGTATTAGTTTCCTCATGTTTAAAAAAACAGACCCAAAGAGATTAGAAATTTGATGAGGATCACACAGATAAAGGGGGAAATAGGGGATTTGGTAATACTGACAAAAAGTATCACACAGATAAATAGCATAGTTAGTACTTACTCCAAAACTCACCATATATATATTTTTTTTAATTGACCTCAGAGAGAAAGGGAGAGGGAGATAGAAACATCAATGATGAGAGAGAATCATAGATTGGCTTCCACCTGCACATCCCCAATACGGATCAAGCCCACAACCCATTCATGTGCCCTGACCAGGAATCAAACCATGACCTTCTGGTTCATAGGTCAATGCTCAACCATTGAGCCATGCCAGTCAGACCAAAACTCACTTTTAACCACTGTTCTATACTTCCTTTTACAAACACTCACATACGTGTGTGTACATGGGCACATGAGAATGTGGCTGTGTGCCAGGAGGTTAACATGGGATATAACTCTGGATGGTATGGCTAAGGGTGTTTTTTTTTAATATTTTTTGTTCTTATCTTGATTTTTATAGTAAATGTATTCCTCTTGAATTCATAAAAGAAAATCAGTATTTTATTTCATTTATGTAAGTTTTAAGTTTGGGTGCTCTTTGCCAAAGTTCTGTAATATCCATAATGGAGACAAAGCAGGTGCATTCTGCTCAACTGCAGACAAAGGAGACACTACCTTCTCTGCAGCAGTGCAGGCTCTGCAGTGACAGGACGGAGAATCTGGCGTGTGCGTGTGTGCGTGTGTGTGTGTGTGCATGCGGGTATGTGTGAGTGCAGCGGCTGCGGAAGTGCGGGAGGAGCTCTCTGAGGATGTGCCAGAGGATGTGAGGAAAACTCTTTCCTTCACCTACAGCCACCTTGTCCCTGAGCCAGGCCCATTTAGTCCTGAGCATCAGGGGTATTGGAGATATTTTTTACACATACCAAGATCCTCAACTTTACCCTTTGTTGAAAATCTGGCCAGGGAGCCAAGCTGCTGGCATGAGGCACAGGCTGCAGCCATAGAGAGTGATTGGAGTCATTCTGGAGCTACTTCAGGCCATGCAGAATGTGATCCAAGCAGGCAGTTGAAATTAAGAATGGGCAGAGAGGAAACAGCATTTAAGGTTGGCATTAACCAACGGGTGAAGCTCCTGTCCAAAGCTTCAGGTGGAGACGATTCAGGACCCTGGATAGCTCCTGGAGAGGCGGCCAGCCCGGTCTGGAAAGCCTTACTGCCTGAATTCTTAAGGCCCTTGCTTATTTAATTTTAAACAGCCGTCCTGCACGTGTCTCTAGTTGTGAAATGGCCTGCCCTCTTCTCTTTTGAAGTTAAGCCCTATGGATCCAGGGACTCCCCCTTTCTCCCTCTAGCCCCTGTCCCACCTTCCCTCATAAACATCTAGTCTGACTGAGCTCTCTGTTGAGGTTACCATCACTCTGAAGATGAAATAAGCTTTCAAGACAACCATGTCAACTCCTGAGGTGCGCTTAGCCAGGGCCTAACATCTGGATACCTCAAAGCTGTAAGATTCTGGGGGGAGGGTAAGAGTAGTGGAACAAGGGAATGTGAAATGGGCCCCTGCACTGCCTTCTTCAATGTAAGAATGAGGAGTATGAGGCAGGGGAACTAAAGGGAAATACTGAGCAAGTTTCAAGGCCTAAAGCTACAACTTTGTATCACCGTACCTTTGGCCTGGCGTTGGGAATATACTTGATTTAAAGACATCATTTTTAGGAGAAGGACATTGAAAATAAGGTAGAAGGTGATAGATGTAGCAAAAAGAAGCAGAAATAAAACTGGTGAGTCTGGAGCCTCACAACATGCCACCTCCTCCCTAGAGAGAGGAGAGTTAAATTACCACTGTAGAGGAGTTCTCCCCAGTTCCCCCAAATCATCTAGAGGAGAAGTGTGCGTGAGGAGTCTGGAAGGGCAGAGGAATCATAATCATTTACCAGGGATTTGATTTTCTAGTTGAAATTTCCTCCTCTACCTCCAGGCCTCTTCCATGGCTAAATGAATCGGAACCAGCAAATGAAATTACTATGCTCTCACTCTGATTGTCTGCCTGGTGAGTGAGGAGGAAGGTAAGTCTGCCTAAATTGAAGCTGAGTGAATAAACTCAGGATCCCATCCCTGCTCTGGGCCTTGTGCAAGGCTCTCTTCCATTGCTTTCTTCACCTTTTAGAGGCTTGCAGATCCTTTATTGAAGGCAATCTCCGAGCCCAAAGGCCATTTGACATGGCTTATACCTCAAAGAACTTCCTGGGCAAAGAAATGGGTGTTAAAGCAATAGTGAAACTGCAGGCAGGCTCCCTCTCTTAGCCTCAGCCAGTCATAGTGGGACAGGAAAGAGCAGGGAGGAAAAAAGAATATCTGGTGTTTCCTAAGCTATGAGTGGACCTATCAGAGTTTGGGCTGGAAGGACTAGAGTTGCCCCTACCCCTGACACTCCCAGAGATGGGAACATTAACAGTGTAGTAACTAATTCATTGATGGAAAGATTCTCAGAGGATCTGGATCCAGACCGTATATCAACCTAGCCCTTCTCTTGCCTCTAGAAATAGTGTATTCCAGCTTCCAGGAGAGGCCCTTACTATGGGATCAAGCACAGGCTTTTGATACACAAGGAAGCCTGGAGGGGAAAAAAAGAGAGAGAACAGATGAGGACTCTGTCAGATTCCCAAGAGAGTTGTTTGTGTTGGTTTTTGTTAAAGTAGAACAGGGCTGACCTGATCCGCAGCTTGGTTTTGGCTTGTTCTCTCAGACGCAAAGGTGTCCACTCCCTTGATATCCCCCATGTTTGCCTTCCTTACAGCAGATGCTCTGCAGTCATTGTTTTATTTAGGAGCAGTGATTGTGTGACCACAAACCTTACTAAATTGAATACAATCCTGAGCATTCAAGAGAAGAAACATTTCAGGACTCAGAGGAGGGAACAGCTGGCTGGAAAGAAAGGCCCATGAATTCTAATCCCAGGACTGCCATCTGGCATTGACCTGGGACAACTCATTTACTTTATGCCCTGGAGGCTTTTTCTAGAATCTCAGGGTCTGAATAAAAACAGACTTGTGAGCTCAGAGAGTGAAATGATCTGTCTAGACTCTCAAAGTCAGTGCCATTAACAGGCAAAACCGGAATACACAGGCTTACTCTCCAGCCAGCTGTTAGGGAGGTTTCTTGTGTTTTCCTTTGCCATCACCTTACCCTTATATCTGAATTTCCAAGAGCTTCCCTGCTTCATAAACATGGTTGCACATCCCACACTGTCAAAAAGCTCTTTGAACAAAGGATGAGAGCAGCCCTATTTCTCTATCCCTCCAAAGGATTTCCTGATCATTTAGCTTCTAAGCTGGCTGCCCACTCCTCTAATACTCAACAAAGAGTTAGGCCTTACTCATATAAAAGCCCAAGTAGGAGTCCATATGTGATCTGCAAGCAAAATCAGAGCTTGGTCTTTGAGTCACAGAGAAAGCTCTGTCTGCTCAGCTGGTGATTAGTCCCCAGAAGAAGCTGACCTGGGTTGAGCTGCTGCTTTGGCCATGGACCTTAAGTGGGGTTTAAACTAGGCCAAACCTTCAAGTAAGCAAGTGAGTGAAGGTTTTGAGGACTCCTACTTTGGCTGTTCTCCAAAATAATTTCCTGGAAGGTGATCTTTCAGCCCCTGGATAGGGGCTTACATAGATGAAGTGGCACTACCAGAAGTACACAATGCAACATCTATCTGGGACACCATTAGGCCCCAGCGCAGCCTGACAGCCACCGGCCTTTCACCACCTCTCTGTTACAGGAATATCATTGCTGTGGCTTCAAACAAAGTAGAAGGAAATCTGTCTATCTGTTATAAGATTATGGTCCTTCATTCTCTATGCTAGGCACTGGGAGGATACAGTGGAGAAAGGCATGGTCTCTGCCTTTAAGAAGAATTTTTAAAAATATATTTATTGATTTTTTACAGAGAGGAAAGGAGAGGGACAGAGAGTTAGAAACATCGATGAGAGAGAAACATCAATCAGCTGCCTCCTGCACACTCCCCACTGGGGATGTGCCCACAACCAAGATACATGCCCTTGACCGGAATCGAACCTGGGACCCTTCAGTCCACAGGCCATCCATTGAGCCAAACCAGCTAGGGCTTAAGAAGATTTATTAAACAAATAATTACACAAGTAATCATTTAAGTAAAATTTGATACATGTATGAAAGAAATGTATGGGGGAGGGAAGGATTGTGAGAGTATATTATAGAGGGGCCTGGTATTGATGAGAAACTTCTTTTAAGGGGTGATGTGTCACCCAAGGCCTGAAGGATGAGTAAGATCTAGCCATGAGGTGGGAAGGTAATCTACCAGGAGCAAAGAAGACTGGTGATACAAAGCATATTGAGGTGGGGGAAGAGTGCAGGAGATGAGGTTGGGGAAACAGAGGGGAAGGTGAGTGACTGCTTCTTTGCCACCATTCTTAGCTTAGTTTGAATGACTCCTTTAAAAAAGGGGGGGGGCTAGTTGAGACCCACTTAAAGTGCCATGGCATGCCCTTGGGAGAGGCTGGTGCTTGTTCCATCTCCATAGCACAGGGGACTCTCACAAGAATGCTCAAGAGCGACACTTCTAGCCCCCACCCGGGGTTTACACAAATGGAGTGGTCTTCACTTGGCAGCACAGCTCAGAGGAGGGAGCGGGAGGAGGCCAGAAAGACTAGGCACTTATTTTCCCTGCAATCCTCTCTATGTTTTTCCACTGCTTTGAACTGTTTATTAATACATGACATAAGCCACTTCCCTATTTAGATGGTTTGGGAATTCCAAACCATCACACCCCTCCTGAGGTAGATAAAAAATGTCAGCTTTCAAGATTTTATACTTGGATTTCAGAAACTAAATTACATTACTGCGTCCGGTGAGACGGCGCCATTGCCTGTTCCTATCTGCATGCTCCAGGCACTGTGAGTCCGATAACATCAGTGTGTCGAAGCAGCTCGATCCAGACAATCTGCAGCTGGCTGGAGCCAGGCCAGGGAGGGGAGGGGGGGCAAAATTCTTTCCGAATCCAGGGCAGCCCAGGGTTGGCTGTAGACTGGGATCCATGGATTTTCAGGTTCTTTCCATAGACCATCAGTTCTCTCCTGAATGTAGAGAAAGAACTGGTCTAAGTCCTACCTAGATGAACAAGGAGTTGAAAATTACTTTCCTAAACACTGGAATAAGATAAAATAACCGAGTAGCCAATGCTCTGGTGTTCACTGAAGTGAAAGACAGGAGGGAACAGGAGGGGAAAGTGGAAGTCATCATGCGAACAAGGCAGGTTTCTACTTCCTGTGAAATTAGGTGTTCATATAAAAGCCAAAATATGCCTGGAAATGGTTATTCTGTGCTTCTTTGAAGCCCAGATGTGAGGCCTTGTAACTAACCTTCTGACTGCTACAAGCTGTGGAGTGAAGAGAAAGCATTGTTCCCTGCTAGGAAACCCAGGAACTTTTGAAGTCTCCTTTCTAATTGTAACCAAGATTTAACCCTACAGAACGAGCATCCTTTTACAACAAAATTTTAAAAATAATAAAATAAAATAAATGGGCTTCTTTCAAGTGCATCAAATAGCATAAAACATTCATTCAACTCCGGCAGTACTTTCAGACCTATTTTTGTAAATAGCCAAACACAGTCTCCCCTTCCCCAAAACATGTTTTCAAAAAGCAGTAAGCCCCCAACGTCAAGATTTTGGGAGCAGTCAGTCTGACCTCATTGAGGTTTCCAGGCCTCTGCCCTAATGCAAACCTGGCTGTAATATTCCTCAGTGTCCTGCCTGCTCACCTGTAGGTTCCAGTGTTTGGATGCAGGAGACAGAAGAGAAACAACTTTAACTGCATGGTTCTTAGCTTTTCTCGCAGTGGAGTAATGCAGTTACTGACTCCATTACTGTACCTGAGGGATGGATTCATAATGAAGTCAAGTGTTTCTTCAGTTTTTTGTTGTTTTTGTTTTGTTTTTAATATATTTTATTGATTTTTTACAAAGAGGAAGGGAGGGATAGAGAATTAGAAACATCAATGAGAGAGAAACATCGATCAGTTGCCTCCTGCACACCCCCTACTGGGGATGTGCCCACAACGGAGGTACATGCCCTTGACAGGAATCAAACCTGGGACCCTTCAGTCCGCAAGCTGATGCTCTATCCACTTAGCCAAACTGGTCAGGGCTATTTCTTCAGTTTTACTTTGTTTTTACAGAAAAGTATTATTGAAGGTTTTTATTTTATTTTTTAAAATATATTTTATTGATTTTTCACAGAGAGGAAGAGAGAGGGATAGAGAGTTAGAAACATCGATGAGAAAGAAACATCGATCAGTTACCTCCTGCACACCTCCTACTAGGGATGTGCCCACAACCAAGGTACATGTCCTTGACCGGAATCGAACCTGGGACCCTTAAGTCCTCAGGCCGACGCTCTATCCACTGAGCCAAACCAGTCAGGGCTTGTTGAAGGTTTTTAAAGTGAGAAATCATAATCATCACATAATCATAATTACTTGGAGTATAGGTTAGTAGGTTGAGCCTCTGCTGGATAGTCATAGTTGGTGGAACAGGTATTCAGCGTTCTAGAAAAATCTCAATGCAACCTGCTCTACTCTGTCCTGGATTCCTAGGCTGCTCCTGCTAGGTCTGTGCAGGCCTTCTGCCCCAAAAATTAGAAGCTCAGGGTCTTTGCTGCTTTTTGTCATTGTCTGGGGTGGATGATCCAAGGCTAAGTCAGGGGACTGAGATGCAGCCAGATCTTGGGGCAATTACTCACCTCTCTTCTTGCTGTTACTTCAAGATTGGCCAGGCCCTGGCCTCCCTTCCTCCCTTGCCTTCAGCCCACCCTTGCATATATATTTTATTTCCGATAAAAAGGGAGAGGGAAAGAGAGATAGAAACATCAATGATGAAAAAGAATCATTGATTGGCTGCCTCCTGCACACCCCCTATTGGGGATTGAGCTCACGATCCAGGCATGTGCCCTTGACCAGAATCAAACCTGGGACACTTCAGTCCACAGGCCAATGCTCTATCCACTGAGCCAAACCAGTTAGGGCTTGCCCACACCTTTTAAGAAATAGCAGACCTGCCATGATCTCTGGACCATGGCTGGACTTCTCTACTGAATGGCTTCTCTCTGTGGGGAGTCTTAAGCCTCCCAAGGATCAGACCCATGACTCTTAAGAACAAAATAAAATTCTTGCTGAAACTTTATCAAGGTGGAGAACAGTGTGTCTTGAATTCTCTTACTTGATGTCTACACACATCTGGTCCTCCTCTGTGGTTCTTTCCCCTATGCTCAACCATCTTCTAGCTTCTCCCACCATGTAAGTGCTGCTCCAGGAGGTCTTTCCTCTGACCCTTCATATCTATAGACATGCACATACCCCTGCACAAAACAAAATCATTAGAACTTGCTCTTACATCTTTTTCTCTCTCTGGTTTGGTGGCATCACAATTCACCCAGTCACCTGAGCTAGGAGGACACCTGGGAGCCATCTTTGCCTGGGTCTTTACCCTCAAACCCAGATCTAATCAGCCACTGAGACCTGGCAGTGTGACTTCCCCTTTTTCCAAGTCCACTAACTCTGACTTTTTTTAACTTTTATCACACCTCTTGCAATGCCTCTTATCTGGTCTCCTGCCTACAGCTTAATTATTCCTTCCCATTCTCTCTACATGGCTCCCAGAGTGATCTGTCTATAAAAAACTGACAATGAAAAAATATCTGACAATGGGCTAAAAACCCTTCAATAGCTCCCCATTATTTCCAGTTCAAGTCCAAAGCCTCAAATATGACTTATAAAGCCCTTCATGATATTAAGCCTTCCTCCTGTTCTAGTCTCATCACCTTGCCACTTTAGCCCCTACCATTCCAGCAAAATTCAACTATTCCTTTTGCCTGCTATATAGTCATGCATGTCTTCCTCCTCACTTCTTTCTTTCCTTTTTACTCTCTTTTCCTTTCTTCATCTGGTTCACTTCTACCTTCTACACATCCTTCATGCCTCAGCTTTCTTTGAAGAAGTCTTCCCTAATTTCCCAGGGTAGGATAGGTGTTTCTAGCCAGTGTACTTACAACAATCTACACAAACCTCTGTTCTAGCACTTGGCATATTATTAAAATTATCTGCTTATTCATTTGCCCTACTCACTGGTCTATGAGCTCTTCATGGACAGAGATCATATTACCTTTGTATCCACACCACCCATTATAGTGCCTAAAATATAAGTGCCCCTGAAATGTGAGACCAGAACTGAATTTTGGTAGCTAAGACTTTTTATCTCTCCTTTTCTTGTTCTCTCTCTCTCTCTCTCTCTCTCTCTCTCTCTCTCTCTCTCTCTCTCTCTCCTTCTTGAGTTATTGACTACTTCAGTGACTTCAATATTTCCTTCCTATGGAGAATTCTTTGAATAGAAAGTTGGTGAATAGAAAGCATCCATGCCATTTTCTAAAGAGGAGCTCCATGTGTGTGTTGAGCACTGAAGACATAATTAGACTTGTAGCATCCTTTAAGTATCTGCTTAACAAAACAATAGTTCTATAGTTGTGTAGTTCTGATATGCTGTTAAGCTCATGACTTTATCTGATGTGTCTGAGGAGGGTACAAGAGAGGAGCAAATTAGATTGAAATCCTAGTGTTACTGCCTTCAGGGTGTGACTTTGAATATATTATTTTATACAACCTGGTTCTTCACTTTTAAAATGGGAATATTTACCTTACTTAGTCATTTAGGAGGACTGAATGAGAAAATATATATAAAGCACCCAGCACCATAGCTGTACAAATAGCAGTTATTCAAGCAATATTATCTAAATGATTTGATAAATTCTAGAAGAATCACACTGGGGCTAAGTTGTTTTGACCTACTCCCTTCCTGGGCCCAGCCAGAGCTCTTAGCAGAGCTGCCTCCCCAACATGAGCTTTGGGATCTCCCTACCTCCTCCCCTACCAAACCATGTCCTCTTTTCACAATCTTCTATAATAAAAGCAAAACATGCAAATGTGACCATTACCACCAGCCAATCAGAGCGGCTGTATGCAAATTAACCCAGCCAAGATGGAGGCCAACAGCCAATCAGAGTGGCTGTATGCAAATTAACCCAACCAAGATGGAGGCCAACAGCCACGGAAACAGAACAAACCAAAGGGTTCTGTTGCAACTGCCTGCCTATGCTGGCAGTTGGAAGTGGCACCAGGGCACCAGGAAGTGGGAAAGCAAGGTGGCGGGCCGGGGAGCAGGTAAGAGGTGGCAGGGGGTCGGCGGCCTGCTTGGTGGGCTGTCCAGGCCCTTTGCAGGGCATCGGGGAGCAGGTAAGAGGTGGCAGGAGGTCGGCGGCCTGCTTGGTGGGCTGTCCAGGCCCTTTGTGGGGCATCGGGGAGCGGGTAAGAGGTGGCAGGGGGTCGG
>PVJC01015664.1:0-34941 GCA_004026665.1 Murina feae | reverse complement strand
TAATGAAAGAGGAAACCAAAATGGTGGCATAGGTGAACACTGGAATTGCTGCTGGGCACAACTATTACAAAACCACAATGAAAAGAAAAAACAGACACTACCCAGATCCACAGGAAGGCTGGCAGAGTGGAAATTCTACAACTCAAAAGAGACTGAGACGCAGAGGAGGTGTAGAAATCAAGTGCAGAGGTATGGAGGCGAGCATGAAAGGGCTTGCGGAAAGGGCTGGTGGAAAGGGCTGCCAGAATTTTGTACTGGAGGGAGGCACAAGCTCTTGATGGCTCTGAACTCCAGTTCCAGGTGATTTTCTGGGGACTCAGAATGATAGGAGGAGGAGCTGGACTGTCTGTCACTCGTCTGGTGCCGGGAGGAACTCCAGAGCAGCTTGAGACCCGGTGTCTCTTAGGACAGGGCTGAGAATCGGCCATAGCTGGTTGCTCTGCCCTATAGACTCCCTGAGACCCCACCCCACCCAAGCTGCATGCAGAGGCGTTTGCATATAAAAGGCTGGGAAGCCCCAGGCAGAAGCTAAAATAGCAACTGCTTGGAGATACAAGAGCCAGCGTACCCAGTGGTCAGAGTGGGACCACCCAGTCTACAACTCCTCAGACTCATAAGGGATGCACTCAGGGGGCAGACTTAGTGGGCACCAAAGCCCCACTGAAGCAAGTCTTGCCCCATAAGGGTGTCTCTAGCATAGAAGTTCTCCCACCATAGACACAACTGATTATAGCCACTCTGTCAGTGCAGGGAAGCATCCAAAAAGCAGAGACAAAGAAACAGGTCACAAATGACAGAAATGGAAGAAAGCAAATGACTGGATATAGAGTTCAAAACCATGGTTATAAGGCTTTTCAAGAATATTCTAGAGACTGCTGATAAATTTAGTGAGACCCTCTAAAAAGGACCATCTAGAAATTAAGCAAACACTGACTGAAATAAAGAATAATATATAGACATCCAACAGCAGACGAGAGGATCGCAAGAATCAAGTCAAAGATATGAAATATGAAGAAGCAAAACCCATCCAGCCGGAAAAGTCAAAAGAAAAAGAATCCAAAAATTTGAAGATAGTGTAAGGAGTCTCTGGGACAACTTCAAGTGTACCAACATCAGAATTATAGATGTGCCAGAAGAAGAGAGACAGCAAGATACTGAAAAAATATTTGAAGAAATAATGACAGAAAACTTCCCCTACCTGGTGAAAGAAATGGACTTACAAGTCCAGAAAGCACAGAGAACTCCAAACAAAAGGAATCCAAGGAGGACCATACCAAGACATGTCATAATTAAAATGCCAAGGGCAAAAGACAAGGAGAAAATCTTAAAAGCAGCAAGAGAAAAGCAATCAGTTACCTACAAGGGGGCATCCATAAGACTGTCAGCTGATTTCTCAACAGAAACTCTGTAGGCCAGAAGGGAATGGCAAGAAATATTCAAAACGATGAATAGCAAGAACCTACAACCAAGATTACTTTACCCAGCAAAGCTATCATTCAGAATTGAAGGTCAGACAAAGAGCTTCACAGACAAGAAAAAGCTAAAAGAGTTCATCACCACCCAACCAGTATTATATGAAATGCTGAAAGGTATCCTTTGAGAAGAGGAAGAAGAAGAAAAAGTAAACATAAAAATTATGAACAACAAATGCATTATCTATCAACAAGTGAACCTAAAAATCAAGTGAATAAAAAAAGTCTGATGAACAGAATAATCTGGTGAATAGAATAGAGTCAGGTGCATAGAAAGGGAGTGGAATGACAACTCACAGGGGGAAAGGGGCTGTGGGAAGGAACTGGACAAAAATCATGCACCTATGGATGAGGGCAGTTGGGGGGAGACAAGGGCAGTGGATGTGGTGGGAACTGGGAGGAGGGGAGCTATGGGGAGACAAAAGAGAAACAACTGTAGTAATATGAACAATAAATATTAAATAAATAAATGAATGAATGAATGAAAGAGAACCATAGATTGGCTGCCTTATGCACTTGCCCTACTGCAGATCCAGCCCACAACCTGGTCATGTGCCCTGACCAGCAATGGAACAGGACCTTCTACTTCATAGATGGATGCTCAACCACGGAGCCATGCCAGTCAGGCTACCTGGTACTTTTTAAAACTGCTCTGGAAGAAGTGGAATCACCAAACTTAAAGATGGTCTTAAGGTTTTAAAATAATGTAGTAGCTGAATCTAAAAGAAATAAAGTACAGAGTAGTTTCAAAAGGCTCACATGTTGAAAAGTGGGAAGCAAGCTTCAATAGAGAAATGGACAGGGTAATGTATTTAGTGAAAAGTAATATATTCCATATCTACAAGCTGATAGGGTTCCGTAGTTTAAAGTGATCAATTGCCACTCAGAACAAGGACACAGAAATCATTAGAGCCTGTTTTCTGAAGACAGAAGTTCAATGTACCACTGAGAGCAGAAAGGTGTGGACGTATTGAATAATACTTAACTCAGGAATACTGAGCATCTGGAAAAGACTGAGGACTTTCAGGTGAAGGAGAAGCTCAGTCAGCGTGTTCATGGGGATGGAGATATGATGTGGGAGGTGATATACAGCATTTGGATGTTGAGGAAAAATTGATTGGATGTCTATTAAGTGATAAATATGAATTCACACTAAATGCTCAATAAGAAGACAGTGATATTCATGGATGAATAAAACTAAGCATATTAAACAATGAGCTATTGTTTAATATTAAATTCAAGGAATTCCTTTCATAGAAACTTATCTGGACCAAGAATATAATAATCAGCAAAAATGACTATAATATAAATTCATATTTTAATGAATAAAATAGTTCCAACCTACTTAACTTCCAGGTTCATTCCTGACATTTCCCAGATTTGTAATGACAACACATTGTATCTGTTAGTGAGGCTCACAGATCAAGTGAAAACAGGTGCGAACCTGTTTTACTTGGCATGTAAATATTTTCCTTAGAATTCCAGCATCTCACCTTTCATGTTTTTCTCAAAATACATTAAAGCTGATAAAACCACTGTTAGTGCTAAATTCTTAGCAAAAATGGTAGAATACTGTTCCCTAGCAAACTATTCCTTGTTTTGTTTTTCTCCCTGTTGGGTTTTTTTCCACTGGTCCATTATAATCTGACAACAATTAGCAAAAAATAAAAATAAATAAAAATTGGGATTATAACTTTATAGCCCAAGGCCAGCCCTGGAGCACACAAAATGTAAGGGGGAGAGGTAGGAATAACAGTAAATATTGGTTTTCTAAACAAGTAGGTCAGAGAAATAAAAAGAAAGTGTTTTTAAAAACAGATTATCCAAATATCCAATTAAGTACTTCTATGTCCTCCCTATAAAATTCATTGTTCATGTAAATATGTATTATGTTATTCTTGAAAACAAATCTGTATATATGCTATGACGTCCATCACCTGCTTATTAAACAATATCTTGATACACTTTTAAATCTAAACTATGTTGTCCTTTATAAAATGTAGAGGATATTAATATGCCAGCATTAAAGTGGGGCTGGGAGTTCTCCTTGCTGGTTGTCTCCAATCAGCTAAGAACCACTATACATAACTGGGACTTACTATGGTGAAACAAAGGGTACAATATAGCACTGCAAGACAGCAAACAGCCCTAGTCAATATGGCTCAGTTGCTTGAGCATAGTTCTGTGCACCAAAGGTTGCTGGTTTCATTCCAGGTGAGAGCACTTGCTCAGGTTGCAGGCTCGATCCTTGGCAGGGGGTGTATAGGAGCGGTTTCCCTCTCACATTGATGTTTATCTCTCCCTGCCTCTCTAAAAATGAACAAAATATTTTAGAAAAAGAGAGCAACACAATAATTATAGCTTCTAACTCTGCGTATATATTCTTGCATAAAGTTTTCATATAATGACTCATTTAAAGCTCACATTGTATCATTGAGGTCAATAGCATTGTTATCCCCACTCCAGAGACAAGAAAAGAAAGGCTTTGAGGTGACATTGTCCATTGTTGGACAATAAACATTGGTAAGTCAAACCTAGGCAGTCTGAAGGGAGCGCAACTGTCATGCACTCTTACAGGCTGATGGGCCCTTACTCTCAGTCCAGTGTTGGCTCAATCTCACCTGTTGCTTTGCTACATTTTCCTTTGTGGGTGAATTGCATGGCTTCTCTGAGTGGGGTGAGTGGGTAAGCAGTGAGGCTACCATTGTGAAGGCAGGACAGAAGAAAGGGATAATATTCATTCTAAAATAATATGCCTCATTTAACTTCATTTATGTAAGATTATACATATGTATGTATGTATAAAAAAAGATGCAGGAAAGGGTAGTGTCAAAAATGTTAATAATGGTTATCTCACAGATTTGTGTTCAAATGGGTGTTTTCCTTCTTCGTTACATCTTTGTGAATGATTCAAATGATTTTACAGTGAACATGCATGGATTAAAGAACTGGAAAAGAAGGAATGCTATTCTCATTGCTAACCTCCTAAAAAGGGGGAATATATATTGTCTTGGCAATAGGAAAATATTTCTGTTGCTGCATTTATTCTGTGCCTTTTCCCCCAAGAAATTGGTACAGAATGCTTCAGTTTCCAATTCTGGAAACAGAATCTCTACATACTATTTTTTATCATCACTTTTATCCTTCCATTGTAGGAAGCAATATATTTCGGTGGTTCAGAAGATACACTTAGGAAAAAGACTTGAATATGAATCTCCACTTATATGGTTAATAACTTTGAATAAATTACTTACCTTTTTCTAAACTTCAGTTTTCTTCTTTATAAAACGGGGATACCTTCTACCTCATCGTTATGCTATGGGAAATAAATAATGCACCTGGCACATAGTAAGTACACAATAATTGATCTTTTTTATTATTTGTTTTCCATACTACAGGCCAAGTGCGTGAGATTTTTGCACTTGGGCGGGGGGCGGGGGGAAATCCCTCAGCCCAGCCTGTGCCCTCTCACAGTCTGAGAGCCCTCAGGGTATATCTGACTAATAGTTTAGGCCCGCTGCTGAAGAGGCAGGAGAGGCTCCAGCCACCACTGCTGGCTGCTCTTGCCAGGTCTTCTGGCTAAGCAGTGCTCCCCTTGTGGGAGCACACTGTCCACTAGGGGGCAGCTCCTATGTTGAGCATCTGCCTAGTAGTGGTCAGTGTGCATCAATCATAGAGACCTATCACTCTGCCATTCAGTTGATTTGCATATTAGCTTTTTATTATACAGAATTACGTTTGAAAGTATACAGTCGTATACTCTCCAATGGCTAAAAGAAGTATTTTCAACTAAATCTATTAGGGTGACATTGGTTAATAAGATTATATTGGGTTCAAGTGTGCAATTCTATGATCCATCATCTGTATATTGCATTGTGTGCCCACCACCCAAAGTCAAATATTCACCATATATTTGACCCACCACTTTACCACTTACTACCCTCAGATATAAAATTGAAAGCAATAAAGAAAAAAAAAACAAAACCTCAGAGACACAACAGTATGGTGGTGTGAGGGTGGGGTGAAATAAATGTTTTTAATTTATTTGTGGAGCCTCTGGATCACTTTGGCATTCTTTAGAAGCCTGCAGAAAAATGCCCAAGATAAAACACAAAGCATTACAAAGAAATTATGTTGCATTACCGTTATTAAGATAATATTAATTGTGACAGATGTGCTTCTTTATTAACACATTGAAAGATACGATCTGGCAGCCAATCTAATTCATAATAATTACTAGGAAATAGTGATGAGTGTAAATGACATTTTGGGATATCTGCACCTACAAATGTAATGTGATGTGAATATATGTGAGAATTCTATTGGTGATAAAGCTACAGATATTGCTAATTTCAGTTATTTGCTGCCGATGTTCATAATTACAGAAAACACTAAATTTCTAAAAAAAGATAAAAATGTTCCCATTGCAGGTTCTGTGAGTTCTGTCCTCAAACCTCCTCATTTCAAGAACCTCTGGGATATAAGGTTACTTTTTTGAAAGATCATTAATTTTGATGTTGCCATTCAAAAAAATGAGCAGTGATTTTAAACTTGGCATCCTCCTTGTCTCCTGTGCTTCTTTCACACTCAAAAATCAAACTAGCAACCAACCTTACACACTCTAGTCCCACTGTACAGGTGGAATCTGACCTCACTCACTATCTTCACGATCCCACCATGGTCTAACTCTAAACCACCTTCTCCTCCTACCGTGATTAATTCAGCAGCCTCCTGACTGCTCTCCTTGCTTCTATTTTGAACCTGGCCCATAATCTACTCTTAAAACAAGGTGTATGGTTCTCTCAGGATTCTGCTATTTAACTTCCCATTTCACTCAGAAAACTTCAAAAACTTCATTTACCCACAAGGCATTACAGGATCTTCCCAGACTCTCCAAGGATTCTCATTTCCAACTATAGTTCACCCCACCCCGCTCCAACCATGCTGTTGCTCATAAAGCTCCATGAGTGCCTCCGGCCATTTGCACTGACCCTCCTCTCAGCCTGGGATGCTGTGCTCAGCCTCTCCACAGTGAGGCCTTTCCTAAGGGCCTAAGTGAAAATACCACTCATGCCTCTTTCATTCTCAACCTCCATCCTTACTTTATTTTTCACCATGTACCCAGTATTACCTGACAAACTCTATTTTATTTATTAAATCCTTATTATTGAGAGTATTACAGATATCTCCCTTTTTCCCCCATTGCCCCATCAACCTGGTTCCCACTCAGCCCCAAGCCTTCAACACACTAATGTCTGCGTCCATAGGAAATGTGTATATGCATATAAGTTCTTTGGTTAATCTCTTCCTGCCACCCCTACCACCTTCCCTCTTCCCTCTGAGGTTTTTAAAATCACTTTACTGTTTCTTATATCACACTAAAATGCAGCACCATGATGGCATATCATTTTGTTATTCTTTTGCTTTATGGTGTGGTGTTTTGTTTTGTTTTTATCCCTGCTATAATCCTTAGCACCTAGTATTTATTTCCATAAAGGAAGTAAATAAATGTTGGTTGAATAAATGGCAATTTAATGTAAACACATATGCTATTTTACCATATATATATATATATGGAATAAGTGATAATTACCTCAGAAAATAACATGGATTATAAACCACTTATTTAGGTACATTATTTACATAGAATAAACTTTATACTTTCTTCCATGACTTTGTAATCAAAAGCACATTCTCAAGGTATAACTCGTCATGGTTGGTTTTATATATCATTATAATTAGTTGTCATCTTTAATCAACTTCACCTGTAACTTTCCCTCTTATTTCCAACTATATAGCCTGAAATACCTGCTAGTCTGAGACACAGATGGCAATGCAAGTATCTTGTTAGAGTCATTAAACTAAAATGACAAGTGTATATGGAAAAAAAGAGTACAGGTGCTACCGAAAGTTATTACTTTATGCCCAAAGATAACTGATGCTATTTGTGTGTTTTTTAAATGAGATTCAAACATTTCAGTACTTTTTATGTGTGGGATACATTTTCAAAATAAAGAAAGTCTAACATAAGTATAAACCATTTTGGCTTAAAAAGTCATTCTGACAAATTTTTGCTTTTGTTAAAAATTAGTGTATACTGTCCAACCTATGAGGAAAGGCAGGGGGCATGAGGGGCTAAATGATCAACCAAAACACTTGTATGCATGCATATGAGCATAACCAATGGACACAGACACTAGGGGCGGGTGAAGGTATGTGCTGGGGGGGTGAGAGCAGCCAGGGAGATGTCAATGGGAGAAAAAGGAGACTCATGTAACACTTTCAACAATAAAGAATTTAAATTAAAAAATAGTGGGTATATATGTGGGTGTATATACATATATGTTTATATATATATATATATATATCTAATAATCTGTCTATATTATCATCAATATCTTTGAAACATTATTAATCAATTAACCTACTGTAATTGTTGTGAATATTTGAAAACTTACAAAAGACTTTTGTCTCAACAGAATATGTTAGTTCAAATGAATTACATATCATCAACTGTCATATTATAAAATGTCAGGCACATTTTGTTGATGTATTTGACAACTTCAGTGAAATTTTACAGTAGTGTGAGAAGCACATTCTCATAAAAATCAAATTCAGCTCATATGCATGCATACAAGTCTTTCAGTTGATCTCTTAACTCCCCCCTGCAACCCTCCCCAGCCTTCCAGCTGTAGGTTGACAGTCTGTTCAATGCTGTTCTGCCTCTGTATCTGTTTATGTTTATCAATTTATAATGGTCTTTATTATCCATAAATAATCAATGGACACAAGACACTGGAGGGTAGGGGAGGAGGGGGGAAGGTAAAGGGAAAAAAATGGAGACCTATCTAACATGTGTTGTAATACTTTAAGCAATAAAATAAGTAAATAAATAAAAGAAAAAGAAAAATGAGACAACCATGGAATTAAAACATTTTATGATTGCCCACCAGTGTGGCTCGGTGGTTGAGTGTGGATCCATGAACCAGGAGGTCACAGTTCGATTCCCTGCCAGGGCACATGCCAGGGTTGCAGGCTCGATACCCAGTAGGGGGTGTGCAGGAGGCACCTAATCAGTGATTCTCTGTTATTATTGATGTTTCTATCTCTCTCTCCCTTTCGCTTCCTCTCTCTAAAATCAATAAAAATATATTTAAATATTTTTAAAAAGTCAAATTTAGATGCACTTTAACTACAAGCTGAAATGTGCCACTATTTCTCCAGTAGAGATGAAGGTTATGGGTGACTTTATCATTGGATATTTTTCTGAAAGTTCATCAATTTATGAACTTTAAAAGATCTGGTATTTTTTTTATTTTCTTTTTTTAAAGGTGAGAAACCTGAATTGCATACTACAAAATGACTGGAGCAATCTGGACACCACTGGAATGTCCCCATTTGTCATCTCTAATACGGCAACTACATACGGAGGTCAGGTTGCCTGAACATCATTCTTATTTTGAGAGAATATTTTTCAGTCATAATCACCCTATTCTAGTAACTTGTTTAAGACTGTGAATTTCACTTTCAGGTGGCGAATGTGTTAATTGTTAGCATCCTTACTTAAACCAGTATGATGGCTCACAAGTATACTACCTGCAAGGAACATCCTATTTAATTACACTGCACAGAAGATATCAATGCTTAATGCCAGCATTTCTCCAGGAAGCACATTTCCTAGAGAACTTTACCTGGAACAAACTCTGAAAATAATCTGTAACCTGAGATGATAAATCTTCCCACAAAAAGGATGAATGAACAGGAAAGTAAGGGGCGTTTCTAAGGGCCCACAGCCCAGTGCTTTTAAGAATTATTCTGGCAAAACAAATTCCAAGAAACCTTTAGTTATTCAACTCTTCTTTCCTAATAAGCTTTCCTACAGTCATCAATTCCTTTAAAAGAGTTTAGAGAATGAGGGACTCAAATAGCAGATAAGGAGCACAAACAATTATAAAATGTGCCTCACAGAATAACTTTCAAGTTCAAAAGTCAATAATGTTTTATTCCACCCCAAAGTGAATAAACTATGTATATAATACATTCTATAAATATCCTACCTTCTCATATGCAAAGGGTTAGTCTACAGCAGATAATCTCTGTTTTTGAGAATGTTAGCTTGGCATTCTTGATCACTGGCATTTATCCTCTGCAGGCCACTCTCCTGTCAAATTCACTTATTGTAATACTTTAAGCAATAAAACAAAATTAAAAAATAAAAAGAATGCCCAAACATCTTAAGGAGCAAAAGGCTCCGCATTTTGTATTCCTTGCATTCTTTTAATGCTCTTTAAGTTATATCCTAAAGTGTCTCTGTTTTGCATGGTAGAGATGTGCTCATCAACAGGAGACACAGGAAAAAGTGTACCATTATTCTTTGTCTTTTGAAGCAGTCCAATGGAGAGTGGTACCCATTTTTAAAACAAAAAAGCATTCCACTTTAGTCAGCTTTGCTGCAATAACATATAACCCTAAAATCTCAGGAACTTAAAACAATAAGGATGTGTTACTCACAAATGAACTTATTTCTTGCCAATGTTTCAGGATGACTGCTGTGATTTAGCAATTTCAGTTCTGCTCCAGTCTCCTCTGCTGCTCTTATTTGCGACAGACGAAAGTAAGAGATAGAGACTGTGGAAACATGCACTGGTCATTGGTCCCAGAAGCTGCTGACCAGACGTGTCCTCTAGCATGTCCTCTCACTTTTTTTTTTCTTTTCGCCAAAACAATAATAAGACTAAGTCCAAGTCCACAAGGGTAGGGATGTGAAATGCTCTCAGAGAAACATCACCATTGACATGGTAACAGACAGGAACATGTGATAATATATTCGACCACACTTCTTTGTAATTAAATACAGGTTTTCTTGCAAATCCTACAACTAGCTTGAAAAGCTGGGCCACATAAGAAATTTCAAAAGAGGATTTTTAATGGAACAAACCATTGACATTGTTTCCTTTTCCTTTATTCATTATTTCTTTCATTCCAAAAATGCTTTGACTATTGGTAGAATTAATGCCCTCAAAGGGCAACACTGAAAGAGGTCTATATCTTCCGGCAACTTAATTAAAATAGCATGTCATTTGTTTGCTGTCATGATGTATAAACAACATCATCTTTCAAATAAAACCACCTTTACAACACTCTTCTAGTTTTCTACTCTGACCTTCATCATAGTCTACCTTCCTCAAAACATTGCCCATTTAACCCATCCTGGCATGGTGTCAATATGTACACTTTTTCTTCCCTCTCAGCTGTACTATAATTTGTGCACTCAGGGGGGTTCCTTAGCCCGGCCTGTGTCTTCTCGGAGGCTGTCCACATGTGGGTGTGCCTGGCCAGCCTGGGCGAGGGGCTGATGGCTGTTTGCAGGCTTGCCAAGCCCCCCCAGTGGGGACCCTCACCCCATGGGGGTGTGGCCAGCCTGGGTGAGGGTCTGAGGTCCATTTTCAGGCTGCCCACAGTCCCTTCAGGGTTCAGGTCCCTACTGGGATACCTGGTCAGCCTGGGTGAGGGGCTGAGGGCAGTTTTCACACTGCCCACAGCTCCCATTGACCCAACGTCCCAGCAAGGCTGGCTGGAATCAGGTTTCTAGGGTTTATTTTTCTTCTATAATTTAAACATTGTTGCCTTGAGCAGAGGCCCAGCTGGTGCAACAGAAGCCTTCTGTTTGCTCTACCTCCATGGCTGCTGGCCGCCATCTTGGCTGGATTAATTTGCATACAGCCACTCTGATTGGCTGGTGGGCATAGCTTGGCTGGTGGGCATGGCTTAGGTGTCTTGGAGTGATGGTTAATTTGCATATTACTCTTTTATTAGATTAGATGGAGCTGAAAGTATGGTACCTTGTTGAGGAAAATCTACACATTACTGAGGAGCTAGAGCTGGTCAATGCAGAGGAATGAGTAGGGGTGGCAATTGGAGAAAAAGCAAGAAGCTCTTTCCTGTGCCCCAAAGAATACAAAACATAGGCTCTGTCAGCCCTGGCACTTGTCCCCAGGGAAGTGGTTAGCATGTGTCATTTGCAGGATGCAGCAAACAGAAAAGCTATGTTCTGTCCCTTCCCTGTGATATCACAGCTAAAGTAAGTGCTTAGAGTGAATCTTATTATGCCATGCCAGGAAAATATCCACCGGGCAGATCTCACTGTGAGAGTTCTTTGACACAAGACAGATGCCTATAGTTCCCAGTATTGCTCTGAGTATGCCTTTAATGAACAGAAGTTGCACATCTGAACTGCCGCTAACACAACAGCACCAAAACCTCTGAGGTCTTTTTTTGCTGGTACAAATCCCAACCCATGTTTCCATTTATTATAATTTTTCTAAGTCTTCTTTATTTTTCATACTATTTGTGATGAACTTCAGTGATCCATCCCCCATTCTAAATAAAAATCTCCCTCCTATGAATCATGGCCACCTGTTAGAACATTTGCAATAACCAGAAGCTCATTAATTGATGATGAAGTCCTCTCTGCCACTGGAAAGTTCTAGGTACAAAGTGTACACATTAAGAAAAGTCCACAATTTCTGAGCCTATATAAATATAAATTAATGAATTTCTCCAAAAGTAAGGATGTTTCTACAAACTGGTAATTCACAATGGCTTCAGGTTTTGTATGTGATTTGGGGGTAATAAGATGGGGCTTAAGATAGAACTAAGTAAAAATTATAAAACACTAAGTTCATCTAGATTCAGATTTGTGAGAAAACTGAACATCCTCCCATAAATATATTTGTAGAAGTGTTTATCTTTGAATAAGTATTAGTAATGATGGAGAATTCCTACTGGACCAGCTATGATGACAAAAAGCTTTCTTTAGCCTCTGTGCTTATTATGCTCATGTAGTACTCAAGACTGTTCTTACTTGCTATCCAGTACCTTCATTGTAACATAGAAAAATTAAAAAAAAAAACCTTCTTTCCCATTTTCTAAGAGTGGCCACATGATACTGTTCTGACCAGTAAGGGGCAGGCAAAAGGTTGCTAAACATTTTAGAGAAAATCTTTGTGTTTCTGTCATAGATGTTGCTTCTTCCTTCTCCTTTCCTTTCTACTATGTTTCCTCCCTCCTCATACTTCCAGTAACTCACATGTGATAGTAAATTCTTCAGAAGCCACACTGTATCCATGAGGAAAAAAATAAAGTTACAGACACATTGACCTGACATCTGAGTCACAAAACATATGCTTGGAACTGAAAACATTCTGACTTCTTGATAAAAAATAAAACGTAAATTTGTGTTTTTCTTTTTTAATTTTTTTCTTTATTCATTTAGGTATTACATATATGTCCTTATCTCCTCATTTGTTTAAGCCGCTGCTCAGTAGGGCTTTCTACAATTTGAACATGAACATAAAGTATAACTGTTAAGAGGTATAAGTAATTATGAAGCTGTTGGCCACTGTCAATTTTTAAATAATTTGCTTATTTCACTACACTAGACAGCATCTTCAGATGAAGACATACAGGAGATTGTCAAACTGAAAGGGGACAGGTCATGTCTCTTCTAGAGCAAGGATAATTCGTGTCCTGAAAGTTTTTGAAACACCAATTTAGGTACAAATATATCAAAACCCATTCTGTTTTCTAAGGTATTTCATGTCTGAAAATAGAAAGTGCATGCTTGCCTTAGCCAGTGTGGCCCAGTTGGTTGGAGCATCATCCCATGTACTGAAGGGTCATGGGTGTGATGGCTAGTCAGGGAATATACCCAGGTTGCAGGTTCAATTCCCAGTTCGGGTACATATGGAGGGAACTGATTGATGCTCTCTCTCACATTGATGTTTCTCTCTTTCCCTCCGCCTTTCTCTTTCTCTAAAATCAATTTTAAAACATATCAATAAATAAATAAACGCATGCTTAAGAACAGTCTTATTAATTTAAAAATTAAATTAAAACAAGAAAGCAGTCCTTGTATCACCTTTGAATTGGAGTGAGAGAAGGTGTGGTGAAGTATGTTTACTAGATCATTTCAGAAAATATATACCAAGTAGTATGTTAATGTTATCATGAACAAACAATAATTTGCATCTTCATTTATAAACTACTCTTTCATAACCAGAGGAAGCAGGGCAAACATATGTTTAGTAATTTAAAATTATGGGTTCTTTCAACTGCACAGTCCTAACTCTTGATTAAAGACTTCCTGGGATGCAATTCTTCTCTAATACTATAGAAGTCACAGCAGCATGCACTGAAAATTTTAAAACATGAATTTAAAATCCTCAAAGGACTGGAAATCATATTCTCTACTCTCTAACCTTTCTATTCCTGTCTGTTCGTGTTCTTTTTAATTTAGTTTTTTGTTCTTTTTTTTTTTTTTTTTTGCAGGTGGGGTGTAGAGAAATAAAACTTTTAGTAATGCCAAAAAGAGCTATTTGGAAAAGTTAAAAAACTTGGGTCAGGGAAAAATGTGGAATCTACTACAATAGGAACAGTGTCCTAGGATCCTGCATCTAAAAAGGCTGTCTTTCATCTGCAAAACTCAATTACCTTGAAGTAGCATTCTTATTTGCTTCCCCAAGTCAATTTACAGCATAATCAGTGCTCACAAGTCTGACCCATGAGATCACATTAAGTGCAGAGTTCAACAAATACATAAGAAAAGCTACTCACGAAATAATAAATTGGCAAAGGAAAATGTCTTAGCAGTCCACAGTTTTGGAAAACCAAATTCTTATAAAAAATTGTCAACATAAATTTTAATCACCCATCAAATGTGTCCCTACTTGATATGACCTGAAGGGCTCATTATATTTTTTGTTTTCTGACTTATAAACTCAGAACTAAATATTTTTAGTGTTAACAATATTTTTATAAATAGTGCTTTGATGTTTGGCTGCTGAAATATGCAAATGACTTTGCATTTAGCCAATGGTAATCTGACTTGTTTAGGAAAAGGATGCTTACTTCTGAGAAAGATAGTGGAGGTACTGAAAGGATGTGGTTGGGTTGTGGATATATCATTGCATATAGTATACATATATGTGCATTATGCACACATACACACGCACACACACACTATTTGGCCATTTGGAAAGCACTTATTTTTCTTACTTTATTATTACTTATAGTCAGTAACACTGAAAATCTCACGTCTCCAGAGTTAGCACTCATGATATCCAATGGTTCCCATGTGGAAACTGAGACACTGATATAAAATTTTCAAAGATATAAGATCTAAATAATGTTTCTATATCATATTTCAGGCAATCAGATATTTTAAAACTTACAGTAGCATCTTTTTGTCTCTAATTTTTATGAAAGTAGATAGTACAAACACTTTGGAATCAGAGATGCTATGTCAAATTAGCCCTTCCCTTGTCCTTGCTTCCACAAAAATCCACCAGAGCAGGGCTCTGCGAATGAGGTATAATGTGACAAAGAAACAGAATGTCTGATAATACTTACCTGGATATCCCAAGGATCACACTAAAGTGAATTGTCCATAAAACTGAAAATCATTTATATCTTTAATGCACATTTATATATATAGCATTTGAAATCAATGCAAATATTTATCATTCATTTACTATATTCTCTATTGGAAAAAAACACATTCGATATTATGAGGAACACACACCTTGGCATGTACACAGAGTCAAGACAAGACTTATGTCCCTTTGGGACAAGTGCTCAGTTTGAAGCGATAAATTCATGAAAAAATCCTATACTAGTATAATAAAAGGTTAATAAACAAATCAGCCAAATGGCGGAACAACCGGTTGCTATGACACACACTGACCACCAGGGAACAAACACTCAACGCAGGAGCTGCCCCCTGGTGGTCAGTGCATGACCACAGGAATTAAAGGAATTAAAATAGAACTATATGTGACCCTTTACTCATTATATAGATGAGAATGCTATATACAGAAAATGTGGACAACAGTAGAACTTACAGCCAGTTCTGCAGTCTCAACCACTGCATGCTTTACTCACTACATATGCTGACTCCCTGAAACTTGGTTTCTATTTGGAAACCTGTAGAGAATTATTGAACTAGGAAGATAGTCTGAATACGAAGTATCTTGAGTAGCTAAAGTTGTGCCACATTCATGATCAATTGGACTAATGGCCAATTCAATCTTTCAAAAGAACCCCGTAAACTATAAAAATACACTAATGATAAAAAGAGCTAATTTTTATTCTGTGCTGGCTGTGGTCAAACCTAATACTGTCTACTTTAGGGCCACATTTGATTTCTTTTTCATAATTACCCTGTGTATTAAGTACCAATGCATAGATAAGATCACAAAGGATTATAAAGTTTAGGAAAAACACTATGGTCAAAGTAGCAGATACTTATGCTTCAGGTTTCTTATTAACAAACTAGAGGCCTGATACACAAAATTTGTACACAGGCATGGGGGGAGGGGGTCCCCTCAGCCCGGCCTGCACCCTCTCCAACCCTGGACCTCTTGGGGGATGTCCAACTGCCTCTTATAATTGGGACCGCTGGTTCCTAACCTCTAGCCTGCCTGCTTGCCTGATCACCCCTAACCACATCTGCCTGCCTGCCTGATCACCCCTAACTACTCCCCTACTGCTGCAAGGACCATGGGTGGATGGCTTCGCTCGGGCTGCAGCCACAGGTGCCCAGGACCACGCAGTGGGTGGCTTGTCCCTCTCCCAGGCCACAGGCACAGTTGCTGGTGCCCAGAACTGTGGGGTGTGGAGCTTGTCCATCTCCTGGGCTGCAGGCACTAGCACAGCCACTGGCACCTAGGACTGTGGGGCAGGTGGCTTGTCCCTCTCCCAAGCCACAATCTAGCTAGTCCCCATTCCTCTCTCTCTCAAGGTCATTTGTGACTGGCTGATCCCATTTCTCTCTCACAAGTTCATTTGTGCTTGGCTGGTCCCCATTCCTCTCTCCCTGATGTTGAGTGTCTAAGCCTTTATAGCATGATGGTGTGATGAACATTTGCATATTAGTTCTTTATTATAAAGGATGCAATAGAAGGTATGTATTGAAGAGATAAAGTAGTAATATCTCCTCTTCCTGATCAAGAAAGCAAAGGGGTGATAGGAACAGCAGTATTCTATATTTACTGCTGACTGTTATATTTCCATGCATATATCAAGGGCACATCTATTCCATATGCAGGTGATTAAGCAGAGTAGTCTCATGTATTGTTTTATTTGAATAGTGGAACTTATTGAATTTTACCAATTGTTTTAGATATAGATATAAAACATGTTTTATTATATCTTTAACCAAATGTCAGGGCAATCTACTACATGTCCAAGACAATATGTAATGTTGTAAGTTAATTTAATTTTTTCTATCTTCTTATTAACTGAATTGGATCAAATGTATGACTTGACTGTGAGTCATGAAATGTAACAACATATATTTTATTGAAAATTAGACTATTTCAGTAGCTTACTTAGGCATAGCCTCTGTATCCTTTGAATAAAAAGATATACTAGTTTGTTGCCATTTTATTTTAATGGTTTTGTTTACAAATATTGTAAGTCTGATTATTCCAAAAAGTATGCATGTCTATTTTTCTAATAGGCATAATAAATAAATAAGAAAAGAATAACAATAAACAAAATAAAGCAATAAGAATTTCCAGATGGTGTGCGAGACCTTAAAATGTCCAAGGGTAGCAAGAAATGCTGTTCAAATTTTCAGTATATTTACCAGCTTTACTATCTACATAAACAGACTGTGTGTTTAACCTTTTCTTGGAGGTTTTCAACTCTGCAAAGCAAAACTCAAAGACTAGCCAGATGAACAAGTCTTTGGAAGTAAATGGATTCTTGGTGATAAATAATTATGATTTTTAAAGTCTGATTGTTTTTTCTGGCTAGAAGTGCAGTTTTATATCTCATGTTAAGTTCAGTAAATTTTTCTTGTATAACAAAAAAAAACTTCCCCAAATTTGGCCTGATTTATTTGATCATTCTACCTCTGCCTCATTCCTGTAATTGTGTCACTAGTCTCTATCCTGAGACCCATTTTTAAAATATTATCTTTGTTTTCTATGCTCCTCAGTAAAAATTGCTTTGAATATATTGAATACTGCTGCTTTAAAAATTATGTCACAAAACTGGCTCAATAAGAGATAGGTTTTAAGCTTTCCTAAAATCTCTGTCCTATCTAAATGATACCATTAAAATTTTCTTTTCAAGCCTATATTGATTTCCTCATTTAAATATCTTTATCTAAAATATGGTTCTCCTTCCTTAGGCCATGGGAAAGGCAAGAAGGCAAAATTCAACTTGGTCCAGAATTCAAAATGGACTTGTTGACCAGAACATTTTCCACTTTACTATTTACAAAATCCCAATGTAAATGTAGATACAACTGATGGACCACATACACGTGGTCCCAATTGCACAACCCTATCACAATGAACTGCAGACTCAGCACCAATCTTAGCCCGCCACAACACTATAGAAATATTTGAAAACTATTAATATACTTAGCAGTAAAAACCCCCACCTACAGCCCCTATGAAAAGGTGCACATTGGCAAACCGATCATATGCCCTGCCTCTGTCACCATAGAATAGGTGATGCTCATGTGCCTGAGGTCATGAAGGAGAAGAAGTCAGTCTCTCCTCCCTGAAATTATACTGGAAAGGCCATTGCTATCTAAAATGGAAATGAGCCTGCAAATTTACAACATAGAAAACAGCTGGGGAGATGCATGAGCTGTAACAGAGGCAGAGAGAAGATACCTCTATAGATGCTGAGATGAGGAAGCTAGCTAGGACAAGAAGAAACACCTTCGCAAAGCATAGGCCATGGTTACAGTTGAGCATTTGAGTGAGATGCAGGACTGCTCTGGGCCATGGTCCCAGGGCCATCCTATAATTCCTCTGAGGCTCTCTCCTATCTCCTCACTTATTCACCAGACTGCCAGCTGTTGGCTCAGATCCAACAGGCAAGCTATTTCCTTTGTCTGAAATGTTCTTCCTCCCAGACCCCCACAGGATCCTCCATCTCCTCAGATCTTACCCAAATAGCATCAGCCCACTCAGGCCTCCCCTGATCACCCTGCCTAAAACCTCAGTTCCCACCTTATACTTCTTATGCCCTTCTCCATTCTTATCTTCTCTTTAGCAACTATCATCATCTATAATTTTATGTAGTTTACCTAATTTTTTTTTCTCTCTAATTCCTAAACCAGAGTGTGAACTCCCTGAAGGCAAGGACTCTTGTATAACCCATTCCCTGCCACATTTCATCTCTTAGCACATTAAGACACTAATTATTTTTTTGAATTAATAAATAAACTTAACACCAAAGACACATGGACTATTTATAATTAATCATTCATCATCAAGATCTGAGAGAATGAGAATGGGTTTCCAAAAATAAAAAAAGACTTTAGTGTATGTGTCTGCAGGTATACAGGGCCATGTGCATTTGATCAGTGCCCTAACACAAGGCCCCAAACTTACAAATCTTATGCTTTGTTTCAGGCTCAATTGTCACTGTTTTAAAATTCTTATTAATTTTTCAACAAGAGGCCTTACATTTTCATTTCACATTGACCCTACAATATTAAGTGGGCTGAATAAATGTAAGTATCACAGCTCAAGTTCAAGACTTTCATATTCCTTAGCATCATGTTTACATGTATTGTATACACTGAGTGGCTAGATTATTATGACCTGTCAGGTTATTATGACCACCCCATCAGTACTTCGTTGGGCCACCTTTTGCCTTCAACACTGTGGCGATTCTTCTTGACATTGACTCCACGAGATGTGGAAAGGTGATGTGAGGAATCTGACACCATGCCTGATGAATAGCACTGTCCAGTTCTGTGAGAGTTGATGGTTGTGGAACCAGCTGCCTGATGGCTCTTTTAAGGTCTCACAATGCTTGATTGGATTGCGATCTGGTGATTGTGGGGGCCACCTAAGCAAGGTAAAGTCTCCCTCCTGTTCTTGAAAGCACTCCTGCACAATACGAGCACCGTGGCATGGCGCATTGTCTTGTTGGAAGAAGCCATCTCCATTGGGATCCGCCATCAACATGATAGGATGAACTTAATCAGCAACAATACTTAGGCATGTCGTGCTATTCAGACGTTTATAATGATCTGGACCTCTAGCAACTTCAGTGCGGAATTATAGCTAATTTGCCTACAAACGTCAGATGGTCATAATAATCTGGCCACTCAGTGTATGTTTATAAGGAAAACATTCCACATTCCACATGAGCTATCCAAAGGCAGCACCACTGTATTACCAACATACAAACTAGGAGTCAGTAGAGCTGGCCTATGGACGAGACGACCTCAGTAGCCTCGAACCTCACTTTCCTGACTTGTAGAAGGAGATATCTGAATAAAAGAGCCTCTCTTCGTCTCTAATCCTTTTTAATGTTGTATTGCATCTTCAAAAGTATAAATATTTATTTTCCCCCTCTCTGCCAAACTCTCTTACGCAAGTTGTTATGACAAAGAATTAAGCAAGCAAACTCCTCATTTTACACTTTTGCAATATAAATTCATGTTCTGATTGATTTGCCCTTAAAAAAGGTTCGGTTTCCCGCATTCCTTGCTTTGCTTTCCACCTGTATACTCACCTACACACAAAGAAGCAAAACAATTGATTAAATGTACTCTCATTTCCCTGGATACATTCACATGATCAAATAACTTATTGGTTGGAGTTTTCTGAAACAGGTCTACAATTCCATAGGGAAATTCAAACTGAGCTGTGGGGTGAAGGACCTCTCTGTGGCCGGAGAACATATTGATGGGCTGCAAGGCAGGTTATTTGAGGCAGTGTCAATGTAGATAACAACGCCAAAACCTCAGTCCTCCACATGTCCACCAGAATTTTAAACTCTTAAAACATCCCTGCAATTGTTGTTCAATTAACAATAAAAAAAACTATGTGTTGCCCTATCCAGTTTGGCTCAGTGGATAGAACGCCGGCCTGCGACTGAAAGGTCCCAGGTTCGATTCTGGTCAAGGGCATGTACCTTGGTTGCGGGCACATCCCCAGTGGGAGGTGTGCAGGAGGCAGCTGATCGATGTTTCTAACTCTCTATACCTCTCCCTTCCTCTCTGTAAAAAATCAATAAAAAAAGTATCATATAAAAGACATATGGGAAATATTTTTTAAAGTATGCATTTTATTCATAATTACAGTCAATTCTGCTTTGAGGTGAAGTATGTGCCCCTTCCAAAAAAAAAAAACAAAACAAACAAACAAACAAAAAACACCTGCTGTGCAAAACTGTGTGATTAAAAACCACAGTGCTTATCAGAAAAAGGGAGTTAGATACACAAGCACAAAAATTTCATCAGTGACAAATAGAAAATGACAGAAACCAGGTAATCGCAGCACAGTTAACACATGTTAAATGACTAAGATTTCCACAAATATGGCATTTGCTTTGAAAAAGCACTGGACTTTGTGGGAGAGCTAAAGAGAAGGGGTGTAGCTTTGAGTTACTGTAAATGGTAGAAGGAGGGTTTCCAGAAATTGGAGGGAAAGGTGAAACAGAATGTATGGATGGGATTTGGCTCATAACACAACAGCTGAATGAGGTAGCTGGGAGATGCTGGAGGCTTCTGGGTTGGTGACTGGTGTGCAGTCACACGGGTCCATGCTTCCAGATGGCACGACTTGTTTAATGCTTTGCTGTGGCCACCTTGAAATTCTCAGTAATTTTAGAAGCAGGAATCTCACATTTACATTTTTCGCTGGGTCTGCCAAATTATGCAGTTTGTCCACATTTGAGATACAGGTGTGTGGTTGTGTGTGGGTGCCTGCACACGAATTTTGTGTATTTTTATAGGGCACCATTCAGCCAGGTGCAGTTTCCTATATTGAAGTCAGTGTTTCTAGCAAATGAAATTGTGTAGAAGCAAATTCAAAGTTCTCATTCTGTTCGAATTTTCCCATGATATAGCAGTCATGCTGGAACAAGAAGAATAAGCATGTTTTCAAAACAAGCATTTTAGAGAAACTGATGGTATTTAACTTTTGGGAAAATGTTAGTAATCTGAGGAGAAGTAAAGGAGAGAGGGATCCTGAGCATGAAGGAAACAATGCATTCCCTGTAAAATCCAGGCTTACTCATTCCCCCACCAAGGGGATATTTTTGACCTTCCAGACACATTGCTAGAGCATGAGGACGAGAAGTGAGGGAGGGCATTGCACACTTGGAGGGAGACCAGGTGCAGGGCAAGAGGCAAGCAGCCCACCTGGTCTGACACCAGGGGAACAAGGAGGCAGGAGAAAAGCTTCCAAAATGAGTGAGTAAAAGGCCCTAAGACAAGGAATTGGTCATTTGAAGGCCTGAGAACATAATGGAGGTAGGACCCATAGCCCCAGCACAGGGCTGCTTAGCCCAGCAGGATCTTAGACACTCTGAGGGTCTCCATTTCCTATCGACAGTAGCTGAGCTAGGAAAGTACAGTTTAATGACTTCTTTATCATCTTCAGATTAATGTTGCAGATGTAACATGCCTATTTTGAATTATACAATCTTAAGTGAAAAATGGGGAATAAATGAAGAACAGCAGATTCACTTGCATCTTGTTTGTAAGTATATATCCTTCTCTTATTACATTTCTCTCTCTCTCTCTCTCTCTCTCTCTCTCTCTCTCTCTCACACACACACACACATACACACACACATATTTACAGTGAAATAAAAAAGTGCAGTTGAATATTGGTAGATGATATATGATTATTCTCCTAAAATTTTCACCCAATGCATTTTATTTTTTACAGCATAAAGAAAATTCCGAGCAGAATGTTTGATTTAACTACAAACCACAAAGGACAAGTCAAGTTATGGAAAACATTCTGCCAAAATCACTTTCCCTCCAAGCTTCAGTCTCCCTCCATCCACATGTCATTGAACTGCTAACATTCTACCATGTAATCCCAGTTCCAGGATTCAATTTTCATTCTTGAAACCCTTAGCTTTTAGTTATTCCTTATGAATAGGTTTATCTCCTCTTGTACATAGCCAACTCTTAGGCCTTGGCTTACCTAAAAGCACTACTTTGCGAAGGTAACTGTCACTGATGTGTTGATTTACATCTTTTGTTAAACCTTCTATGGTGAGATCTGGCTGGCTTTCTACACATCTGGGTATCAGGAGCTATTAAGAGGCTCATTACCATGATTTGTTATTTATGTGAGTGTGACTTTATACATGTGGTTTTTCTCTAAGTGCTACACACCTGCTATTTTGCTTTGTTTTCTTTTTTTGTGAAAGATAATTTTTGTGCTTTTAGAGTAATGTCAGGGGGATTCTGGCTTTTAGCCTCCTTTATTAATCTTGCATTTTCATTCACAATGAAATAGCTTAGTCTTCCTGGTGTGAAACCAAGTTCATGATAACACACATTGAAATCAAGACATACAAAGCCGTCCTTTTGAAATGAACATTTTCTTTCAATGATACTAGAACCTCCTCAAACCCACAGTGTTTCAAATGTACTTTACAATGAGGCAATCCGCTTCTTCCCATGAGATGTATTATTTTAAGAGAGTGCCTCACATTTGCCGTGTTGCAAGTTATTGGGTCTCCCATTAGCTCACACACTGCCAGCTCTCAGATCACACAAGGCCAGTGGGAGAACAGTCACTATACTGGCCATTTCCCACATTTGTTCTCAGAGAAGTTATATCTAAGTTTGGAAGATAGTAGAGAGAAAAGGAGGTGGGGGGAGACTCATTCAATATATTGTACTCAGGCACTAATTCAAAAAATATTAAATGTGAGAATGTATTTCTTGTAAAAATATTAATAAAAAAAAGTCTCAGTGGTTGAGGCTAGGGAATGAAGTAGGAAGGTCATTGAGAAAAATCATGCAGCACTGTGATTAGAGAAGAGTGAACATGGGGGGGGGAGAGAGAAAGAGAGAGAGAGAGAGAGAGAGAGAGAGAGAGAGAGAGAGAGAGAGAGAGAGGCTAAAATTCATTCTGTATCTCTTTAACATATAGGTTATCAGTTTCTTCTTCCAGCCTCCTTGAACAAATTTTACTTACCTTTTCTACAGCTTCATATCTCTCACTTATCAAGTGGTGGTCATCATAGGACCACTCTGTGAGACGTTAAACATTAAGAACCTCAGCACAATGCCTGGTACATGGTAAGTTCTCAACAAATATTAACAATTAATAGCATTTTAAATATTGTGAGAATTACTTTATAGTGTGACACATACAATTGTGTGACCCCAGAAGGAAGTGTGTACAAGTGTGCAAGTTATTTTCAGAGTTTGACAAGGTCTTCCATCCAACGGTTGGTCACAGTTATACAAGTATTTATTTCATTAAGTCTGGTACTGTCTATTGAGCAAGCTTACACTGTTTTTTTTCCAAATTGGAAGTCTAATAAGAAACATATTGAGATCTTGTTACACCCAATTTCCAGTCCTCTACCCAGAAATTCGGATTTGGTAGGTTTTGGGTATATGCAAGGGTTCTCCTTTTTGGGGACATATCCAAGTTATGCTTATTAACAATCATTTTTGTTAATTTGGAAGAAATGGCTATCATATGATTTAATAAGAAATACTTTCATTTTATGAGTTTATTGCTATAAAATTCAAGGAATGTGTCAGATAGTAGGATTCAGAAAATATTCCATGTACCCCTACTTTTCCCAGCCTCCCTTGTATTGAGGTAAAGGCCATATCAGTAGTTCCAGTCAATGGTTGTAAGTTTCCACAGATCACTGCTAGGCCACTACAAAGATTAAAGTATCTTTCTATTGCTCTCTTTCCTTCTTGAGATGAGCCGTGAGAGTGTTATCACAGTGATACTGCAGCACTGATGGGGCCTCTGGTAGTCTGGTTCAGAAGTAATTATGGAGAGCATAGCACCAACCTCACCTTTTTTGGCCTGAGCCTATCCTATTCATGGAGAATAAGCAAGAAATAAATCTTTCAGTTGATCGATCAACTGAAGGACTTATATGCATGCATATAAGCATAATCAATGAACACAAGACACTGGGGGGTAGGGGAGGACAGGGGAAGGTCAAGGGGAAAAATGGAAACTTATTTAACCCTCTTTGTAATACTTAAAGTAATAAAACAAAATTTAAAAAAAGAAATAAACCTTTGTTAAAATTAATCACCACCCTAACGGAGGGAATTCTCTATCCATTGAATAGAGCTTGAAATAAAGGAATAGGCACAGGAAATTCAACTATTCCATGAATACTTATTAAATACTTATTAAAAACAGCATTGGCTCATCCAAATAGGTGAAGGGTGTTCAATTGTCTACGGAGTATGAAGAAAAGGTTTAAGATGATAGGAGAGGGATGGGAAGGAGGAGACTGGTTAATTCTAAAGAAAATCGCTACTAACCCACTCACTGTACTCAGACCAACCCTTTGCTTATCAAAAGGATTTTGCTTTGGGTAATCAACGGTTGTTTTGGAAAACCACAATAACATGAAGAATCTATTGATTTTTAGAATTTGGTTGGGTGTCTGGTTTCTAGAATACAGCTCCAAATATTTAAGCTGCTAACATTAGACCAACAATGGACTTAATGGTAATTGAAAACATCTTTTCAATAAATAAAAACACATTTTGCACACTTTATTTTAAAAAGTTTACTTATGACTTAGACTAACACAGATGTGGTTAGAGACATTCTTTAGTTAAAGAAATGGAACTTAATGGGAAAGAAAAATACCGAAGAGGAAATGAACTGATATGATTTAAAGTGTGTTATTATTACCATTGTAAATTATGTCAGCCACGGCTGTCTTGAGTAGAACTTCACTTGATTGAAAGCCAAGCAAGACCTCTGAATTATTTTCGGTTAATTATAAGTTAGCCACAACGGCAATGAGAACAATGTGTTAATCAGTCAACATTGACTCAATAGTGACAATTAAATGGGTTGCTTTTTTTTTTTTTTTTTTTCCCCTGCTGGACAAAGGCTATACCAGTGAGAGAAGAATATGGATGTAATATATTTTGCTAGATAAAAATCTTGACTGTTTTGGAAGATTGAAAAACATGTAGGCTAAGACATTCTACACAAAAGTGTATGCTTAAAAAAAGGTTTAACAGCCTTCTAAGTAGCATCAAAAATCAGTAGTTTAGGAAATCTTTAAGTGTGGGACTCATTATCTTAGATATAAGTAAACAGAGCATCTGCTCATTATCACAGACATAAAGAAAATTGTTGAGATATATTTAATATATAATTGAGCAATCACACAAAACTGTGTCATAGTAAAGATGCATGTTAAAAGAAAAAATGTTATACTATGAAACATAAAATAAATTTTAATAAAAACCACACATATATGCCAAAATACTTCTGTATTTATAACCATAAGATACAAGCATTAAAAACTGGGTTTTATAAAAACATATAAGAAACAGGCTTTTCCTTAGTCCTACTATGTGAATTCAGTTTTAGAGCTATGAGACTGAAGTTTTATTTTCTTTTAAAATAACTCATATAGTCAATGTATAAAGCAGTGATTTTCAGTCGGTGTGCAGCAAGAATGTTTATAACGTTCAATACCTGACCCTATAGTAAGGGGCACTGACCTCTTTATCCTTATATTGTCAAATAAAAAATATGGCAACAGCCAACGCAACAATAGCTGTCAAGTGTGTTTTAATCAAAATAATACCTATTTTTGTCAGACCTACACAAAAAATATCCTACATAATAAAGAGGGAATATGCAAATTGACCATCATTCCACCACAAAGACCGGTGCCCACAGCAGAAGTGGATTTTCCATAACACAAGATGGCTGCACCCACAGCAGAGGCCGAGTTCCCGTAACAAGACTTAATGAGCAATCAGAAGGGAACTGAGGCTGAGCCTCCCCACCCACCACCATGGGGCTTGACAGGGGACCTCAGGCCATGCCCCGCACCCTGGTACCAGGCCAGGGGACCTCAGGGCACACCCTGCACCCAGCATGGCTTAATGAGGGACCTCAGGCCATTCCCCGAACCCTGCAGGGAATGACGGGGGACTTCAGGTCATGTCCCCCACCTTGGCACTGGGCTAGGGGAAATGAGGCTGCACCCCCCCCACACACGCTAAAGGGCTTGACAATGGTGGGACCGGCCAGGTCTGGATCTAGCCCAATGTGGGGGGTGGGGGGCATGTCTGGGTTTCGCACAATTTTGAGGTGCACGTGGGTGGGCAGGGACTTCACTCTGGGTCCCGTGGTGCGCTCCAGACTCTGATAGGAAGAATATTTTCATATACATTTTACTAATTTTCTTTCATCTCTGATACTTCTATTATAGAGAAAGGGCAAATAGTAATATTAGAATATTTCCTCTAATTAATCACCATTTAATGTGCATGATTTTGTGCACTGGGCCACTGGTATATTATATAATATACATAATATTATATGAAATATAATATATATTTTTGGTGTGCCACAGAATTTTAGTAGTTTATGTGTGCCATTAGGTGAAAAGGTGGAAAAATCACTGATCTAAAGCAATAGAGGAAAAACAGGAAGAAGAATGCCTTATGCACATATTTGGTGCATTTAAGCAGTTCCTCAGATAATGGGAATTCTCAGCTGAACTCATATACCTACAATGCAAGTTCTACCGTACAAAGGCATTACATAAAACAGCCATCTTTCAAAAGGATGCAACACGTGTAATTAATTGCTTGTTCATAGTAAAATACATAAATCCTTTTATCTTTTCATTTTAAAAAATGCTCCGACATGTTGCAGTTTTTGGTGCTAATATTGAAACATTTTCACAAAATCCTAGTATAGTTAAAACAAATATTTGAAGCATGATAAATCTGCAAGTCATTTTAAAACGAAAGCACACAGCAAGCAGTGTCAGGCGTGAATTCTCAGCCTTCTTCCAGCCAAAGTGTAATTAGAGGTGGTTGGGCTTACCAAGGCTCCTTGGACAGCTGTTTCACTAAGCCCTTCCTTTAAAGCCTTGATCTCTGCCTCCCTAAGTACACACTTTATCAAAGTACTTTTCCTTTGCTTTCTTAAGTCCCATACAACGGAGGCAATTCCAACTGAGATGAGTATGTCATTGATCTCATTGAGAAATTCTGACCAGGGCAAAATTTGGCAGTACAATTATTGAGTCTATCACTTTTCATAATAAACGTGTTAACCTATGACTTTTCTTGCCAAACGCCTATCATTTGTATTAATTTTACTAGGGCATATATATGCATATATATACACATATATATTTATACTAAAGGCCTGGTGCACGAAATTCATGCACTGGGGGAGGGGGGAGTTACCTCAGCCCAGCCTGCCCCCTCTCACATACTGGGAGCCGTCAGGGGGTGTCCTACTGAAGGCTTAGGCCCGCTCACTGATCCCCTTTGGGGAGCAGACCTAAGCCGAAGTCTGGCCTCCCTTTGTGGGAGGCAATGAGGCTAATCAGGGAAAGCCACCAGCCTCATCACCCCACTGCTGCAGCCACTGCCAGTCACCACAGCCACCAAGGTGTTTGCATCAACATGGACTCTAGTCCCTTTAACATGAAGAAATGACAACTTCTTTTAGGCATTTTCAAGATGTGTCTTTCATAGGATATGACATTTCTTTCTTTCTTTCTTTCTTTTTTATCCTCACCTGAGGATATGTTTCCATTGATTTTTAGAGAATGTGGAAGAGAAGGGAAAAACAGAGAGAAACATCAAATGAGAGGAACACTTTGATTGGTTGTCTCCTGCATATGCCCTGACATGGGCACCAGCCAGGGAGAAGCCTACAACCTAGGTACATGCCCTTGCTCAGAATTGAACCCAGACCCTGCAGTCAGCAGGCAGAGGCATTATGCACTGAGCCAAACTGGCTAAAGCAGGATATGACATTTCTTAGCCCTCCAGCAGTGGACCTTTATTTTTTTCTCCAGGAGTGTGGTAGAAAAACCCTAGACCTTGAGGGATTCTTATTACCCAAGTTACTGAGAATATTACCATATTTTCCAGCGTATAAGATGACTGGGCATGTAAGACGACTCCCAACTTTTGAGAAGATTTTCCTGGGTTAAAAAGTCCGGAAGGAGACCGTATGTGACACAAAAAGGAGCCGACCAGAGACACTTGTGGTCTCTATCCAGCTCCATTGAAATAAATGGAGTGTGGCCATTTTTGAGTCCCCGCCCCCCACCGTATGCGGCGACTGCAGATTTTCCAGTCCAGCTCAGAAATTTCAGCATTGGCCCTATAAGATGACATCCAGTGTGTAAGACAACCCCTGACTTTTGAGAAGATTTTCCTCAGTTAAAAAGTCATCTTATACACCAGAAAATACGGTACCAGTGGCATACAGGGAGCTTAGCCAATGAGCAGTAAGAAAAGGTTTTTCCTCTGTACTTCACTCTGATAAGTGGCTCCACCCCTGCCCCTCCAAACCCAGCTCAACCCCTGCCCATGCCTGTAACCTCTGGCCAAGGCTGCAGGCCTGGGGAGGGGACCCACAAGCCCTTCTGATCGCCAGCTTCACAGAGCCCAGGCCTCTGTGATCACCAGCTCTGATCCTGCCCCCTGCCATCGCCGGTTCTGCCCTTGCCCCACTGGCAGCCTCTGGCCAAGGCTGCAGGCCTGGGCAGGATACCTCCAGACCACTGCTTTGCCAGCTCCACAGGTGCCCAAACCCCTCCAATTGCTGGCTCTGTGGAACCCAGGCCTCTGCGATCTCCGGACTTGCCCCTGCCCAGGCCTGAGGCCTCTGGCCCAGGCCTTATGCCTAGGTAGGGCACCCTCATAGCCCTCTAATCACCGGCTCCACCCTTGCCCATGCCTGAGGCCTCTGGCAAAGGCCTCTGGCCTGTGCAGGGGACCCCCAGCCCACTCTAATTGCCTTTTCTGCCTCTCGGAACCCCCCACCTCCTCCACCACCTGCCTGGCTAATAGGCCTGACCACTTCAGTGGCAGGGCTGAGCTGTACTGGGTGCCGCCATCTTGTGGCTATGGAGGCGGCCATCTTGTGACCATGGGGGCAGCTCTATTTGTAATGGAGTGATGCCTAATTTGCATATTACTCTTTTATTAGACAGGATATGAAGTGGGCAAAAGTAGATTTACAGTTGTGAGTACTGAAACAGATTATCCTTGTATTATTATTTATTATTGTATTATTATGCATATGAACAACTATAACCCTACCTTTGTCCACTCATGTATGTATTGGTATATATTTATACAGACATATACACATATTATATATATATATATATATATATATATATATATATATATACACACATATTCACACACACACACACACACACATATATGTATACTTATATACATACACATCTATTTGTATATTATTAGTTCTATGCTGAATGAAATAGATGAAAAAAAAAAACTTGGAGATTATGGAAGTGAATTCAAATAAATAATTTATAAGTATCAGCCAACATATTATTATATGAAGAAAAGGTAAATGCTAACTTTTCCACAATACATTTTGTATGTGTGTGTGTGTATATTCTTTTGATTTTATTCTTGCTAGGGTACCAGACTAAGATTAAAATTTTTGTGTGAAGTTGAAATCTTGTTTTAACACTAAATGGGCATCAAGTATTTTGTTTAGTTACAACAATATATATACATATACATATACATATACATATACATATACATATACATATACATATACATATACATATATTAGTTTCAATAATATCTATATAATAAAAGGGTAAAATGCAAATTGACCCTAACAGCAGAAGGACTGGGAATGACAGGTCACTACGACACACACTGACCACCAGGGGGCAGACGCTCAATGCAGGAGCTGCCCCCTGGTGGTCAGTGCGCTCCCACAGGGGGAGCTCTACTCAGCCACAAGCCAGGCTGATGGCTGCCAGCACAGCAGTGGTGGTGGGAGCCTCTCCCACCTCCTCAGCAGCACTAAGGATGTCTGACTGAAGCTTAGGCTTGCTCCCTGCTGGCAAGTGGACATCCCCCAAGGGCTCCTGGACTGCCAGAGGGATGTCTGACTTCCAGCTTAGGCCCCATCGCCCTCCCTCCCGAGTGCACAAGTTTTCGTGCACCAGGCCTCTAGTATATATATAATAAAACACTTCACTTAAGAAATTCATATAACTTTTTAATACATAAATGAGCATGCCATGTGTAGTAATCATAAAGATTTACAATAAATGGTTTATAGGTCATTCCCTATTATGATTTCTCTTCCTAGAATAATTTCCCTGAAAACAAAATGATCCATAAGAATGTTCTTTTCCAACTCCCATAAATATATAATAAATTAAAAATGAAACTCCCATTTGACCCAGTAATTTTACTTCTAGGAATATATCCCAAGAAACCAGAAACACCAATCAGAAAGGACATATCTACTCCTATGTTCACAGCAGCACAATTTACAATAACTAAGATTTGAAAACAGCCTAAGTGCCCATCAGCAGATGAGTGGATTAAAAATCTGTGGTACATCTACACAATGGAATACTTATACTACATTGCTGTAAAAAAGAAAGAACTCTTACCTTTCACAACAGCATGGATGGACATGGAGAGCATTATGCTAAGCAAAATAAGCCAGTAGGAAAAAGATAAATATCATGTAATCTCACTCATTTGTGGAATATAATGAACAACTTAAAATAATGAACAAAAATAGATCCAGAGACAAAGCATAGAACAGAGTATTAAACTTCAGAGGAAAGGTAGGGGAGAGAGTTGGTAAGAGATCAACCAAAGGACTTGTGTGTATACATCCTATATGATAAAAAGGTAATATGCAAATTGACCAAACAGTGGAATGACCAGTCGCTATGATGTGCACTGACCACCAGGGGGTAGACGCTAAATGCAGGAACTGCCCGCTGGTGGCCAGTGCACTCCCACAGGGGCAGTGCCACTTATCCAGAAGCTGGGCTGATGGCTAGTGATCACAGTGGTGGCGGTGGAAGCCTCTCCCGCCTTCCCAGCAGTACTAAGGATGTCCCATTGAAACTTGCCTAAGCTTTCAGTGGGACATCCCCTGAGGGCTCCTGGACCGCTAAAGGACACAGGCCCGGCTATGGCACCTCCCCATCAAGTGCACGAATGTTGTGTACCAGGCCTCTAGTAAAAGCACAACCAATGGACACAAACACTTAGGGGGTGAGGGCATGTTCTGCGGGTTGGGGGTGGCTGGGGAGAATTTAATGGGAGAAAAAGAAAACATATGTAATACTATATGTAATACTTTAAACAATAAAGATTAAAAAAAAAAAAAAAACAACCACATGTCCTTGGTGAAATAATAAATAAATAAATAAATATTGAGACTTGGGATCCCACCAGATTTGATCTCCATGTTATACATAAAATGAAGAGATTAAACTCAGTGATTTTCAGGTAGTATTGCAGAGCATAGAAGTCAGCTCAAATGTCGAAGGTACTACTCAAGGGCCTGTGTAGTATACAAATATTTGAAGCATTTCACACATTTGCACATACATGTACATACAAACTGAGAGCTGTGCTGAGCCTGCTCATGCTGCTCTCTAGCTTCCTTATATTATGTCTCCCGTTCCAAGTCACATATAGAGAGCACTTTCTGGAGTCAAGCACTCTTCTAGCTGCTGAGGTCACAGTGATGACTGAGGCAGACCCAAACCCCCTCTCGGAGCTTACTGACAACTTTAAAAAGGTTTACATTGCTAGGGAGATAAAAACACATATGCAATACCTTAATCAATAAAATTAAAAATAATAAAAGGTTTACATTGCTAACTGAAGAAAGCTCCTAGACTCTATCTCTAATCTTCCTTATAAATCCACAACTTCTTTCAGTAAAAATTGAGTAGTAATTATTTGACAAGCCATTATAAATAGTCCAGCTTCATCACTAAGATTTTCTAAAGGACTTTCTTGCCCCTCATGTCCTCCTCCCATCCATCCTCAATGTGCTTCTGTTGTGGCCTACAGATGACTCTAATTATAGTATGGCTTTTAAACAGTCTCATTCTGAATGTAAGATTATTATTACAACTTTTTAAAGTGGAACAAAGTTTAAAGGAAGTTAAAACTTTAAATTCATCTCGTGGGGGGAAATCAAACTTTGGAAGTTGACAATGATGTGCTATTTCCTTATGGTCAAGTGATCACACACTAGAGAATGATCATAGGTATTTTCATAAAGTTAATAATTACTTATGATTCAAAAAATAGGGAGCAAGTTGAAGGTGCTGAACGTTCATGACTAGCCCTACATACCTCATAAATGTGTTCTCAGATTGGTTGTGGAACTTGTGGTTTGTGTTTCTTTACTCTCTGGGTATTCATAAAATGGTATATTTAGGGCATGCTTGTTATTGCAAGAAATGACTAATATATTATGTATTATGGTTCCTGCCTGTGCATTTCCTAGTTATAGAAGAAATATCCACTTAACATTGTGTATTATTAACAAAAAGCATTTTTTCTTACCCTCCGTAATCTGTTTCTTGGACTCTCGCAGCTTGAGAAAATATTTAGTCATCTAATCAGAATCTTTTTTTAAAATATATTTTTATTAATTTTAGAGAGGAAGGGAGAGGGAGAGATAGAAATATCAATGATGAGAGAGAATCATCGATTGGCTGCCTCCTGCATGCCCTCTACTGAGGATCAAGCCCACAACCCAGGCATGTGCTGTTGACAGGAACTGAACCTGGGGTCCTTCAGTCCACGGGTCAATGCTCTATCCACTGAGCCAAAACAGCTAGGGCTCTAATCAGAATCTCACCCATGGAAACTACTAATAAGTTGGTTTTCCTACCAAATTTTTTTCCACCCAATGTAAAGCGTCAAGCAAGTGTTTCTGTTTAAAGAATATACTGTTATCAGTAATGTAATGGCACATATTGCAAGATATAAACCACTACCCCCTGGTTAATAAAGACAACTAATTTTATAATTTGCTCACCTCTGATAAGTTTTCATTAAAGTATTCAATAAATCCTCTTCCCCACCCAATTCATTATATTCTCTTGATTAAGAATTTATGTTCTAGATCACATAACTCAAATTATTATTAATTTATTTAGAATAGGCCAATTAGTTGCATTCGTGCTTTGAAAAGGGAAATGAGAATAGAACAGTTTTTCTGACAGAGATTTTAATACAAATTCTTACCTATTTCATTAGACAAAGTGAAGCTTAAAAGAGTAAAGAGAAAACTTGCTTAGATGACAAAAAGCAACTTAAATACATCTGATGTACTTTTGCCCATGTATACACACACATGTTTCTATTAAGATGATCCTTTACACACCCAGGGAGGCCTGTATAAAAATCAGGATTTTGCTGCTTCCCAATTTGAATTTTCTTTAGTTTAGTGACTATTTATTGAGCACTTACTGTATACCAGATACAATACACCATCTATGTTAACTCAGTATTTTACAATGGTCATACGGTGTATTTTTATTCTCCTTTCCTAATTTTTTAGATGTGGTAATTGAGGATCAGATTTGATAAATGAACAGGCTTAGAGAAAAAGTCGAGGGACACATATAAAACCAGGGATGTCTTTGTCCTCGAACCATCCCTCTGTTAACAGTCCCATGTCTCATAGGATATCCTGTAAATGTGAGCATTGAGGTCCTTGAACATAAAATATTGGTCTACATATTTCAGTGGAACCACCATCTGATAAACATCTGTCTTTTTTAGGGAAACTGCATAGGATGGTGTGTAATCTACATAAGAACATGTATGTGGCTACTGCTCAAATAGCCCATGAGCAATTCAGTGGTTAGGGAGAGAGAGGAAAAACCACATGGGAGATATGGTGGATACATTAACCACCTGGCATCAGTTAATTATCATTTTCACTCAATGTCTTAAGAAGAATGTGATTTTTTTTAAAAGATCATAGCATTAATCTTCTCAACAAAAGAGATCAATGTAGAAATCAACAGATGTTGTAATTCAGCGTTTCTTAATAGGATCAAGTACCTTTCTGCAGGATGAGATGCTAACCAGCAATATTCAGTTGTGCTCATTTTGAGGCTCTTTGATAGCTCACTTGATTGTTTTTGGTAAACAAAATGACTCTTTGTAGTTGAGAAAAAAATCTTTGTGGGGTAAAATTCTAAGAGGCATATTGTCAAGAATCCAACATGGGAAACTTATCTTGGCCCATGTTGACTTCTCAGGAAATAAAGTTTTTAAGGACATTTTAAAAGTGAACAAAAATTATAAAATATTATTAACCATCTGAATCTGTGTTCTGTTATCAGCCAGAGTCCACAAATGGAAATACAGGGAGAACTGGCACCCTGTATTCATGTCCCTGATATCATGATGGATAATATATTATTAAATTGTGGATGGTAAAATAATGAAGCAATTGTATGCATAAAAACAGATCATCAAGCCAACCATTTTCAGAGGAAATAAGACAATGATGAACAAGATAAAAGAAAAAACAAAACAACTATGGCAAGTTTCTTCACTCCGTTTAGGAAAATGTTCTGTCTTCGGTAATTACTTTAACTTTATATACAAAATGTATCTTGG
>PVJC01015663.1:18678-34824 GCA_004026665.1 Murina feae | reverse complement strand
GCCTGACCACGAGGCGGGGTTTTCCCTGCTTTCTGGTGGCTGGAGGAAGATGGGCAGTAGGCAAGCTTGGGAGGCAGGCCGCACCCAGCCCTGGCCACGCTCAAAAAAGAGAACAACATGCTGGGGAGGGCAAGAGTCTGAGAGATCAACATAGAGGGGATGCCTGCTCCAAGCCTCCACGGTGTGCCTGGGGGCAGGTTCCCAGCAGGTAGACACACACAGGAGGACTGCTCCGAGCCTCAGATGTGGCTGGGGGCAGGTCCCCAGTGATGATACACACACACACACACACACACACACACAAAAGGCGCCTGGAAGACTGGGGCCATCATAGGACATCCACTGAGGGGTCCCAGACTGTCAGAGGGCACAGGTCGGGCTGAGGGACTCCCTCCACCCCGAGTGCACAAATTTTTGTGCACTGGGCCCCTAGTATCCATAATAAGTAGGTGATTGCAAGATTAATAGCTTAGATAGAGCACCTGCCAGGCAAGGATAATTGTACTTTGGTATTTTAGCAACAGTAAACTACTTAAAATATAAAAATGACATTTTAAAAGTGACCTTCAGTAAAAAAAAAAAAAAAAAAAGATGCCCCTCCCCCCACAAGGCTCCTCTCAATCTTAAAAAATCACATCAACCATGTAGCTGTTTATTCTACCCACAGATAAGAAACATACTAATACCAAATCAAAACATTACACAAAAAATCACAGCTATTGGCTTATAATCTGTGCTTCTACAGATTTGATGATACCAACATGTGGAGGAGCAGATGAGAATGAATGAAGAGAAAGTACCTGATGCTGAAGTGAATTGATTTTTAAACATAAACCAAATCCATTACTGTGCTCCTCAGATTGCATCCAGTTAAAACAAAATTGAAGACTCTTAAATTCCTCAAATTATTTTTTGCCCACCACTGCTCCTGAAGGGAATAACATCTCATGCTGTTATGCACCTACTACACTTTATATTATAAAAAGCCTTTTGTAACACTTCTATTTGCAAAGAAAAGTCCTGAGCATTTTGTATTTAAAAATTTTTGAAAACCTAAATAAAATGGTTAAGCAAAGAAGAACCATTATCTATGCTGTTTTTTGCTAACAACCCTGAGTTTTTAAAAAAGGTGAACTTGGCTTTAACTTAACGACTAAGAATGTAAACAGTGGAATACCCTCAAGCTCTTTGAAGTTAGTTAAATGTAAAGAATATGTGTGTTCTCCCAACACATAAATAGATGGAGTCAGCACAGTCCTATCCTCTGTTTCTGTTTTAGACATTTTATTATGGAAAATGTTAATTTTGCACAGATAAAGAGATAATGGTGAACTCACATCATCAAGCTTGACCAAGTATCAACCTAGAGTCAATCTGAGTTCATCTTCACCCATTCAACTCCACAATCCTCTCAACCACTGCTAGGTTTTATTAAAGCACCAGGGTCCTGGTGCACAAAATTTGTGCATAAGGACGGGGGGTTTCCTCAGCCCAGCCTGCTCCATCTCACATATTGGGAGCCCTCAGGGGGTGTCCTACTGACGGCTTAGGCCTGCTCCCAGTTCCCCAGTTCCCCGTGGGGAGTGAGCCTAACCTGCAGTTGGCCTCCCTTTGTGGGAGGCAACCAGGCTAATCAGGGGAAGCCATGAGCCCCATCACCCCGATGCTGCAGCCACTGCCAGTCACCACAGTTACCAAGGTGTTTTCACCAACACAGACTCCAGTCCCTTCACCATGAAAAAGTGACAACTTTCTTTAGTCATTTTCAACATGTATCTTTCATAGGATATGACATTTCCTTCTTTTTTTTTTTGATCCTCATCTGAGGATATGTTTCCATTGAATTTTAGAGAATGTGGAAAAGAAGGGAAAAACAGAGAGAAATATCAAAGTGAGAGAAACACTTTGATTGGTTGCCTCCTGCATGAGCCCTGACCTGAGCCCCAGCCAGGGAGGAGCCTGCAACCTAGGTACATGCCCTTGGTCATAATTGAGCCCAGACCCTGCATTCAGCAGGCTGAGGCATTATGCACTGAGCCAAACCAGCTAGCACAGGATATGACATTTCTTAGCCCTCCAGCAGTGGACCTTCATTTTTTTCCTCCAGGAGTGTGGTGAAAAAACCCTAGATCACCTTTAGGGATTCTTATTACTCAAGTTACTAAGAATATAACCAGTGGCATACAGGGAGCTTAGCCAATGAGCGGTAAGAAAAGGTGTTTCCTTTGTAGTTCACTCTGATCACCGGCTCCACCTCTGCTCGTCCAATCCCAGCTCCACCCCTGCCCAGGCCTGCAACCTCTGGCCGAGGCTGCAGGCCTGGGCAGAAGACCCCCAGACCCTTGAAATTGCCAGCTCCAACTCTGCCCAGGCCTGCAATCTCTGCCTGAGGCTGCAGTCCTGGGCAGAAGACTCCCAATCCTCTCCAATCATTGGCTTCACAGAGTTCAGACCTCTGCGATCACCAGTTCTGATTCTGCCCCCTGCCATCGCCAACACTGCTCTTACCCCACTACAGCCTCTGGCCAAGGCTACAGGCCTTGGCAGGAGACCCCCAGACCCCTGCTTTGCTGGCTCCACTGGTGCCCAGACCCCTGCAATTGCAGGCTCCGCCCCTGCCCCTATGATCGCTGGCTCTGCGGAGCCCAGGCCCCTGTGATCTCCAGCCTTTCCCATGCCCAGGCCTGAGCCTCTAGCCTGGGCCTTATGCCTGGGTAGGACACCCTCATACCCCTCTGATCACCGGCTATGCCCCTGCCCCTTCAATCACTGGCTCTGCCCTTGCCCATGCCTGAGGCCTCTGGCGAAGGCCTCAGTCCTGGACAGGGAACCCCCAGCCCTCTCTGATTGTTTTTTCTGCTCCTGGGCCCCCCACCTCCCCCACCATGGGCCTTGCTAACGGGCCTGACTAATTCAGTGGTGGGGCTGAGCCTGCTTGGGCGCCACCATCTTGTGGCTATGGGGGTGGCCATCTTTGAGACAGAGTGATGCCTAATTTGCATATTACTCTTTTATTAGATAGGATATTTCAGGTATATATTTTCATGTTTCAATGTATATATCTTAAAAAAACAAGAACTTAAAAAACATAAGCACAATACCACTACAGCATAAGCACAAAGTAAGAAAAAAATTACATAATATTACCAAATATACAGTCAATGTTAACATATCTCTGATAGCTTCAAGTAATTTTTTTTTATGGTTAATTTGAATCACTCTCCAAATAAAACACATGGAGTATATTTGGTTCATGTCTCTTTTTCTATTTTTTGATACTGGATTGTTTGTTTTAAGGCATTTTCCCCTTTTTTAATTTTGCTGATTTCATCCTTACATATTTTTTTAAAAGCATGTTTTATCTCTACGTTTCCTATAAAATTTTAGCTAGATGTCAAGGATTGATAAGATTCAAGTTTACATATGCACACTTTAAATAGGTTATCAGTGACTATCTACTTCCTATTGCTTTACACTGAAAGTCTTATATCTGGTTGTTTCTATTTTTATGACTGAAATTGCTTAGTGGGTTCAGTTGTTATCAAGTTGATCCATCCAGTACAAAGTTAGACACCAGCTTTTCAATTAAAGGCTATAACAGCAATTATGGTTATTGCCCAGATATATTGTTTTAGGGATAGTACAATGATTGTTTTAAATTTGCATGATTCTTTCTGTATTCATTGAATAAAATTATTTGAAAAATAAGTTTTCCTAACTATTTGATTATCTAAAGATATATTCATGTAGAAATAGATCACTTTTATGAGGGGGAGATGGCAGGTTTAATGAATGTTCCTTTCTCCATTTTGCATAGAAATTTCCAGGCCAAGACTATACTTGTATTAACTGCACTTTGTCATTTAGGGTCAGAAAAAAAACAAGACCATATGGAGACCTTAGTTAGAGCTAGAATTTATCTCTGTTATTAAAGTCATTGCACAAGTGTCTCAATGATCTAATTTCTGTGTGATTAAAATACTATTATTTATTAAATATAGACTTAAATATTTTTTAATTTTATTCTTCTAGGTCAATCCAGATATCTATGTCTGAGAACAAAGGATATGGCTAGTAATTCATAAGACTACTTATGCAGATGATATGGTCTGTTTCCATGAAAGTTTCTTCTTTTTAATTTTTTTATTGATTAAATTAATACATATGTGCCCTTATCTTCACATTTCCCCCATCCCCCAACTCATGCCTTCACCCCCCTGTTATCTGTGTCCATTGGTTAGGCTTATATGCACACATATAAGTCCTTTGGTTGATCTCTCCATCTTACCCTCACCCTCCCCTACCTTCCCTCTGAGGCTTCATGGTCTGATCTATGCTTCTCTGTCTCTGGGTCTGTTTTGGTTCATCAGCTTATGTTGTTCATTATATTCCACAAATGAGTGAGATCATGTGATATTTATCTTTCTCTGACTGGCTTATTTCGCTTATCATAATGCTCTACAGTTCCATCCATGCTGTTGCAAATAGTAAGAATTCCTTCTTTTTCACTGCAGTGTAGTATTCTATTGTGTAGATATACCACAGGTTTTTAATCCACTCATCTGCTGATGGGTACTTAGGCTGTTTCCAAATGTAGCTATGGTGAATTGTACTGCTATAAACATAGGGGTGCATATATGCTTTCTGATTGGTGTTTCTAGTTTCTTGGGATATATTCCTAGAAGTGGGATCACTGGGTCAAATGGCAGTTGCATTTTTAGTTTTTTGAGGAAACTCCATACTGTTTTCCACAGTGGTTGCATCACTCTGCATTCCCACCAGAAGTACACAAGGGCTCCTTTTCTCCACATCCTTGCCAGCATTTGTCATTTGTTGATTTGTTGATGACAGCCATTCTGACAGGTGTGAGATGGTATCACATTATCATGATGATTAGAGACTTTGAACATGTTTTCATATGTCTTTTGAGCTTTCTTCTGAATTCTTTTGAAAAGTGTCTATTTAGGTCCATTGCCCATTTTTTGATTGTGTTGTTTATCTTCCTTTTGTTAAGTTGTATGAGTTCCCTGTTAATGTTGGAGATTAAACCCATATCGATGATAACATTTGCAAATATGTTCTCCCATGCAGTGGGCTCTTTTGTTGCCTTTTTGATGGTGTCCTTTGCTGTGCAAAAGCTTTTTATTTTGATGTAGTCCCATTTGTTTATTTATTCTTTAGTTTCTATTGCCTAGAAGCAGTATCAGTGAAAAAATTGCTTTGGCATATGTCTGAGATTTTGCTACCTGTGTATTTCTCTGGTATTTGTATGGTTTCCCATTTTATGTTTAAGTCCTTTATCCATTTTGAGTTTATTTTTCTGTATGGTGTAAATTAGTGGTCTAGTTTAATTTTTTTGCATTATCTGTCCAATTTTCCCAACACCATTTATTGAAGAGGTTGTCTTAACTCCATTGTATATTCATGCCTCCTTTGTTGAATATTAATTGAGAATAGTGGTTTAGGTCATTTCTGGGTTATTTATTCAATTCCATTGATTTATATGTCTGTTCTTGTGCCAGTACCAAGCAGTTTTGAGAACAGTGACTTTGTAATACAGCTTGATATCTGATATTGAGATCCCACCTACTTTGTTCTATTTTCTCAGGATTGCTGAAGCTATTTAGGGTCTTTTTTATTCCAGATGAATTTTTGGAAAGTTTGTTCTAAGTCTGTGAAATATGCTGTTGGTATTTTAATGGGGAGTGCATTGAATCTATAGATTGCTTTGGGTAGTATGGACATCTTGATGATGTTGATTCTATCAATCCATGAACATGGTATGTTCTTTCATCCATTTATGTCTTACCCTATCTCCTTTATCAATGTCCTGTAGTTTTTCACATATAGGTCTTTTACCTCCTTAGTCAAGTTTATTCCTAGATATCTTAATTTTTTGGTGTGATGGTAAATGGGATTGCTTTTTTAGTCTTTCTTTCTGTAAGTTCATTATTGGTGTATAGAAATGCCATAGATTTCTTGGCATTAATTTTGTATCCTGCTACATTGCCGAGTTCATTTATTAAGTCTAATAACTTTTTGATGGAGTCTTTAGGGATTTCTATGTACAGTATCATGTCATCTGTGAATAAGGACAGTTTACTTATTCTTTTCCAATTTGGATGCCTTGTATTTATTCTTCTTGTCTAATCACAATGGCTAATACTTCCAATACTATATAGAACAGCAATGGTGAGAGGAGGCATCCCCGTCTTGTGCCTGTTCTTAGGAGAAATGGTTTCAGTTTTTGCCCATTGAGTATGATGTTGGCTGTGAGTTTCTCATATATGGCTTGTCTTATGTTGCATTATGATCCTTCTATTCCCATTTTGCTGAGAGTTTTTATCAACAATTAGTGTTGGATTTTGTCAACTGCTTTTTCTGCATCAATTGATATGACTATGTGGTTTTTATCTCTCAATTTGTTTATGTGATGTATCACGTTTATTCATTTGCGGATATTGTACCATCCTTGCATCCCTGGGATGAATCCTACTTGGTCATGGTGTATGATCTTTCTTATGTACTGCAGGATCCAATTTGCTAGGATTTTGTTGAGGATTTGGCATCTATGTTCATGAGGGATATTGGCCTGTAATTCTCTTTCATTGTGTTGTCTTTATCTGGTTTTGGTATTAGGGAGATGCTGGCTTCATAGAATGTGCTTGGAAGTGTTCCTTCCTCTTGAATTTTTTGGAATAATCTGAGGAGGATAGGTTTTATTTCTTCCTTGGATGTTTGGTAAAACTCCCCTGTGAAACCAACCAGCTCTCAGCTTTTGTTTGCTGGAAGCTTTTTAATGCCTGCTTCAATTTCTTTCATAGTTATTGGCTTATTGAGATTTTTAGAATCCTCCTTATTGAGTTTTGGAAGGTTGTATTCTTCTATGAATATGTCCATTTCCTCCAGGTTGTCTAGTTTGTTAGAATAGAGTTGTTCATAGTATTTTTAAACAATCCTTTCTATTTCTGGAGGCCTGTTGTTATTTTGCCTCTTTCATTTCTGAAATTGTTTATTTGGGTCCTTTCTCTTGCTTCTTGATTAGCCTGGCTAGAGGTTCATCAATCTTGTTTACCCTTTCAAAGAACCAGTTCTTTGTTTCATTGATCTTTTGTATTGTTTGTTTGGTCTCTATGTCATTTATTTCTGCTCTGATCTTTAGTATCTCCTTCCTTCTGCTCACTCTGGGCTTTTCTTTTTGCTTTCTTTCTAATTCTTTGAGTTGTAGAGTTAGATGATTTATTAGCACTTTTTGTTTTTTGACGTAGGCCTCTAGAGCTATAAACTTCCCTCTCAGGACTGTTTTCATTGTGTCCCACAGATTTTGAATTGTTGTGTTTTTATTGTCATATGTTTCCAGGATGTTTTTAATTTCTTCTTTGATCTCTTTGGTAACCCATTCATTGTTTAATAGCATGCTTTTCAGCTTCCAAGTATTTAATTTTTTGGATTGTTTTTATTATAGTTTATTTCTAATATTATTCCATTGTGGTCTGAGAACATGCTTGATCTGATTTCAATCTTCTTGAATTTGGGAAGACTTTGCTGTGACCTAATATGTAGTCTATTTTTTTACAATGTCCCATGTGCACCTGAGAAAAACATATATTCCATGGCTTTGGGTGAAATGTTCTGAAGATGTCAATTAAGTCCATTTGATCTAGTGAAACATTTAGGATTGCTGTTTCTCTGATGAGAATTTATCCAGTGATGTCAGTGGTGTATTAAATTGTATTGTTATTGATCTATCCCTTGATATCTTCAAGGATTTTTTTATGTATTTGGGTGCTCCTGCATTGGGTGCATATATGTTTATCAGGGTTATATCCTCTAGTTTTATCAATGCCTTTAGTATTATGAAGTGGCCTTCTTTATCTCTTGTTATGACCTTCACTTTGATGTCTATATTGTCAGATATAAGTATTGTTACCCCAGCTTTTTTTTCATTTCCATTTGTCTGAAAGATATTTTTCTATCCCTTCACTTTCAGTTGGTGTGAGTCCCTTTTTCTGAGGTGGGTCTCTTGTAGACAGCATATAATGGGTCATGTTTTTTTTATTCACTTAGCCACTTGATGTCTTGATGTCTTTTGATTGGAGCATTTAGTCCATTTACATTTAAGGTGTTATTATTGAGAAGTACTTGTTTGTCACCATTTTTATTTTTTGTGCCTGTTTTCTTTCTTAGCTCTTTTATCTTTTTACACCAGTCCCTTTAGCAGTTCTTGCATTGCTGGCTTGATGGTGATAAACTTTCTTAGCCTTTTGTGTCTTTGAAGCTTCTTATTTACCCCTCAATTTTGAATGATAGCCTTGCTGGATAGAGTATTCTTTGATTCAGTACCTTGTTTTGCATCACTTTGTAAGTTGCTTCCATTTTTTTTTTTGGACTGATGTGTTTCTGTTGAGAAATCATTTGATAATCTAATGGGAGATCTCTTGTATGTAACTTTATGTCTCTCTTGCAGCCTTTAAGATTCTCTCTTTGTCCTGAACATTTGCCATCGTAATTACGATGTGTGTTGATGTGGGTGTTTTCAGGTTCATCTGTTTGGGACTTTCTGTGTTTATGTGACTTTTTTCTTCCCTATCTCAGGTAAGTTTTCTGACTTTATTTCTTTAAATAGATTTTCTAACCCTAGTTTCTCTTCCTGTTGTTTTGGAACTCCTATTATTCATCTGTTGCTTCATTTCATGTTGTCCTATAGCTCTCTTAGGCTCACCTCCTGTCTTTAATTTTTTTATTCAATTGCAGTTTTGTTTGTGTGTGTTTTGCTTCCCTGTCTTCTCATTAGCTTAGTCAGTCCTCCACTTCTCCTAGTCTACTGTTGAAACTTTCCATGGTGTTTTTTATTGCAGCTATATCAGTCTTTATTTCTTCTTAATTCTTTCATAAGTTATTGATTTTTTCATCCATTTCTTCTGATCCTTACATAAGTTGTTGATATTTTTTCCTCCATCTGGTTTATTAACTGTAGGACCCTTATTCTGAATTATTTTTCTGACATATGGTCTGCTTCTGTTTCTCTTAGCTGCTTTTCTGGCTATTCCTCCTTTTCTTTCTTTTGGGGGTTTCTTTGTCTACCCATTTTTGGTCTCACCGACTGATCTAGATGTCAAGTTGTGTAGGAGCTGCTCCTTGGATGGCAGTGGCTCCTCGGGCTGTGGTTGCTCCTTGGTTAGTTGCAGAAGTGGCTGCTCCTCAGTTGGTAGTGGCTCCTCTAGTGGGTGGTGTTCACAGCAGTGGTGTATCCTCTGGCTGGTGGAGGAGGCTGCTTGCACAGCTGCTGTCCCTTGGAGAGGGGTGGCCTGATCATGAGGCTGCTCCTCCTTGGATTGGGGCTTGCTGTACACTGCTGCTGTTCCTCAGATCGGGCAGGCTGCTGCTTCTTGGACAGGGGTAGTTTGCTTACAGGGCTACTCTTTCTGGTGCAGGCTGCTAATGCAGCTGTTGTTGCTCAGATGGGGGACAGGGTGCTTGCGTGGCTGCTACTCCTCAGTTGGAAGTGAGCTGCATGTATGGCTGCTGCTCCTAGTACAGGGGTGGGTTGCTCATCCAGCTTCTGATCATCAGCTGGCTGCATGTGGTTGCTGGTTCTCAGACCAATGAGGGCTGCGCAGGGCTGCCACTCCTTGGATGTGGGTGATCTGCTAATATGGCTGCTGCTTCTCAGACAGGGGTGAGCTGCTCAGGTGACTGCTGTTCCTTGAGTGGTAGTGAGCTGCACCATGGCATTGCTCCTCATATGGAGGAGGTTTGCTCACGTGGCTGCTGCTCTTCAGACAGGTGCCAGACTGCTTGCATGTCTGCTGCTCTTCAGGTGGGAGGGAGTTGCATGTGCCGCTGCTGCTCCTAGGATGGAGCAGACTACACACCCAGCTGCTGCTTGTCAGTCAGGTGCAGGCTGTGTGTGGCTGCTGCTCCTCAGACTGGGGTAGGCTGCTAGGGTGGCTGCTGCTCCTCGTATGGGTGTGGGCTGCTCACATAGCTGCTCCTCCTCAGATGAGGGCAGGCTGCTTGTGCAGTTGCTGCTCCTTAGATGGGGGCATGGTATGGGCTCCAAAGCTGCCGCTCCTTGGACGGGGTGGGCTATGTGGGACTTTCACTCCTCAATCGTGGGCAGACTGCTCATGCAGCTGCGGCTCCTCAGACAGGGCAGGCTGCTCATGTAGTTGCTGCTCCTCAGATAGGGAAGCAGGCCACTCACACAGTTGCTGCTCCTTGGACAGGGGCAGGCCACTTGAAGCTTCTGCTCATAGGTCTGGAGCAGGCTGCTTGCTCGCAGGGCTGCTGCTCCTTGGACAGAAGTGGGCTGACTCACATGTTTGCTGCTCGCCTGGTTGCAGTGCCCTGGGCTAAGGTGTTGGGCCATTCAGAGGGGATCATTCTTCAGAACTCACAGGAGCCTGCTCCCAGAGTGGCTGGAGACTCATTGACCATGGGACCACAGCCAAGGTAGCAGGTCCCTGGCAGGGGTGGCTATAGAGTCCCAGGTATTATCTGAGGGCACCCTGGGTAGAGGTGAGGCTGGGCTCCTAGTTACAGTAGCTTTTCCCTTCAAAAGTCTAGGCCTCTGAGGATGAGTCAGCCTCCTGGTACTGGTTACAATGATAGCAGAGGCTGCCTAGTTAGGCGAGCCCATTTAGCCTGCCCCTGAAGGTCCTGTGGGATCTAACTGTGCCTCATCCACATACACACACACATCCCACATGAGCACACACTCCTGTTTTGCTCCCTCACTCATTCATGCACTCTTTCTCACTGCCACCTTTTTCCTATCTCTGTAGTACGGTCTTGGGTGTTATTGACCCATTCATGGATGGAGTTGCCTCTCCAGATGTCTGGTTATGAGGCTCACTCTCTAGCACCTGGCCAGACAACATACAATTCACCTCGATAAGACAGAACACAAAGGGAACAAAGCACCAATATACTCACAATAACCCAACTATAAGTGACCACCTGAGAAAAGAGAATTAGGGGAGAGAAAAGAGAGCATAAATGATATCAAAGAAAGAGAAAAAGATAAGTGAGAAAAGAAAAAGGAAGAAAAAGCAGAAATATATATATATATATATATATATATATATATATATATATATATATATATATGGAAACACCACAGAACCGATAGATAAAAAACAAAAAATACAAACACCAAATCTCCAGCAAGGGTGAGGGCTGAATCTGTAGAGGCTGAGCTTATATACAGAAAATAAGGTTAAGAATTGGATTAATATGGGGAGGATCTCAGTTCAGTATAGAGGAAGTAGAAAGGGGATGGGTGGATAAGAGGAAAGAGAATGACAAGAAAATAATAATAATAATAATAATAATAATAATAATAATAAATTTACAACAATATTGATTTCAAAAATAGTATAAAAATAGCAATAAAATAAAATAGAATGATGGAAAAATAATGCAAAAAGAAATAGAAAATAAACAACAATCAAAAACAGGAAAAAAATTAAAAATAAGGAAAAAAAAGAGATAACAAAATAATAATAAAAAAATAAAAATGAAAAAGTGAAGTGTTGTTCCTTTGGCTTGCTTAAGATCCCAGTCTTTTGTTCTGTACTGTTTCTCAGGTTCCTATTGCTGGGACTGAAGGTTTCTTTTCAGGCTGGTCCCTTTGGACTCTCAGGGAATATTTAGATAATTTTTTTAATCCTTTGTACCATTCAGGGTGGAATCTGGGTGTGGCTGTATTGGTTACCTGGATACTGGAGGGAAGGGCTATCTCTTCAGGACAAAATGGCTGCCCAGGTCTCGGTCTCAGGCATGACTCAGCACCAGACTTGCTGCCACTTCTCCTGGACTCTCCTCTCCACCAGATTCCACTAGTCCGCACCTTCTCCTGCACTCCAGCCATGGGTAAGTGTCTGTATCTGAAAGATCCTATGCACTAGGCTCAATGAAGAAAGGCACAGGCCACAGAAGGGGTAAAGGCTGTGCCTCTGTATGCTCCTCTCCTGCCGGCACTTCTCTACAGCCTTTCCTGACTGTGGCCCCAGATCTAGAATCCCTGCCATCCAGCAGGTCTGCAGACCTTCTTTCCACAGTCAGACACTGTGCCTGTCCCAAGGGACACAGCTCGGGGCTGGTGCCATACAGATTCCCTCTAACTGTCAGGGCACAGAGATCTGGCAGACTCTCCTTTCCAGATCCTTGATTTTACCTTTCTTCAGGGATCCTCTGCCTTTCCTGGTTGCAAACTGTCTCCCAGCTGAGTCTCCTTCACCAATTCAGCTGGATGCTACTTATTTCAGCTGCTCACCCTATCTGCTCAGGGACAAGGCTAGGGACACTTCCTTCTATACCACCACCATTTGTCTCTCTGCAAGTTTCTTTTTTATGCTACTGCTATAAGTAAAAGTAACTGATTAATGAAAATAACATTTAGTTTCTCCATGTAATATTCTCTTTTATAGAATATACTAGGGGCCCGGTGCATGAAATTCATCCATGGCTAGGTGGGGGAGGGGGAAGGCAGACTGGGAGGACCTGCACCCTATCTAATTTGGGGGCCCTCAGGAGATGTGCTACTCATGGCTTGGGCCCACTCCATGTGGTTCTCTGCTCTCTGCCAGGCCTGTCTGCTCCACACCACAGGGATGGGCAAGCAGGCCCTGCTGGGTGCTTCCTGTGGAGTCCCCGATGGCTGGCTCATGCTCCTGTCCCCTCCTCCTCAGCCACCACCCTGGCCGAGGGCAGGTGGAGGCTCCTCAATGGTTCTGGCTCGCCATACCCCCTGGTCCCATCATCTGCAGCCCCTGCCCCAGCCGAGGTCTGGCCCAGGCAGTGGCTGGAGGATCCCCAAGCCTCTGGCCCGCCTTTCCCACTGGTCCCAGTGCCTGGGGGCTCCCCGATGCCTCTGCTCACCGTGCCCCCTCGTCCCGTCTTCCAAATCCACTGCCCCAGCTGAGGCTTGCCAGGGCAGTGCCTGGGGGCTCCCTGATACCTCTGGCTCTCTGGCCCCTTGGTCCCGTTCTCTGCAGCTACTGCCCAGGCCAAGGCCAGGCCGAGGCGGTGGCTGGGGAGGGGTCCCTGATGCCTCAGCATCCCCACACCCCCTGGTTCCGTGGTCTGCAGCTACTGCCCCAGCCTATGCCCGGCCACCACTGCGCCCCCTCATCCTGTTTTCCACAACCACTGCCCCAGCCAAGGCCCAGCCTAGGCGCTGGCTGGGGGTCCCCATGCCTCTGCTCACCACACCCCCTCCTCCCATCTTCTGCAGTCACTGCTGCAGCCTAGGCCCGGCCCGGGGTGGTGGCTGAAGGGTCGGTGATACTTCTGGCTCACCACGGCCCTTCGTCCTGTCTTTCGCAGCCACTGCCCCAGCTGAGGCCTGGCCTGGGTGGTGGCTGGGGGGGGTCCCAGATGCCTCTGCTCACCACGCCCCCTCATCCAGTCTTCCGCAGCCACTGCCCCAGCCTAGGCCTGGCTCAGGCAGTGGCTAGGGGGTCCCTGATACTTCTGGCTTGCCATGCCCCCTTGTCCTGTCTTCCGCAGCCACTGCCCCAGCCGAGGCCTGGCCTGGGTGGTGGCTGGGGGGGGGTCCCTGATGCCTCTGCCTTCCTATGCCCCCTGGTTCCGTGGTCTGCAGCCACCGCCCCAGCAGGGTACACCACCGGGCCTCCTCCTCCCGTCTTCCATATCCACCGCCCCAGCCAAGGCCCGGCCAGGTCATTGGCTGGGGGGTCCCGATGCCTTTGGCTCACCATGCCCCCTAGTCCTGGTGTCTCCTGGCCCCCTGGTCCTGTCTTCCATGCTGCCTCCCAAGCCGCCTCCAACGGCCTGCCAGGCCACCTGAGCTGCTGCTGTCTCCATGACTACCAGCCGTCATCTTGGTTGGGTCAATTTGCATGCAGCCACTCTGATTGGCTGGTGGGCGTGGCTTATCCCGCCCCGGAGAAACAGTTAATTTCAATATTCTGCTTTTATTAGTTAAGATTTTTAAAAAGGGAATGTGATTCCATTCTAATTTTAAATGGCTAAGAAAAGAAACCATAGATTTGTTCAGAATAATTTATTTTATACTAAAAGTAATTATCTTTGGTGGTTTATTAGTTGTTTATCTTCTAGTTTCCCAAATTTTGGTGGGCTTACATGGTCAAGATGATCTCTTGGATATCTTTTCTGATTTGTGAAACTGGAGTGAATAGAAAATAATTGAAAATAGTTGGACTACAAAAGATTCTTTTACATTTCAGGCACCAGAACTTTTATTTTTTTCATTTTTATTGGCTTCATGTGTGAAGCTTAGTGCTTAGACAATCATATAATTTACATAGTGTTTCCCTTGATATTTTCAGTACCTAGCACCTTATGTAGCTATCACAGTATTATTAACTATCTCTCCTATGGTTTACTTAATTCCCTATGACTATTTTGTGGCTACCAATTTTTGCTTCTTAGTCCCTTAATCTCTTTCATCCAGTGCCCCACTCCCCTCTGGCAACCACTATGAGTATGTTTAGATTTTGTTTGTTCATGTATTCTGTTCTTTATTTTCACATATAAGTGAAATCATATGGTATTTGTCTTTCTCTAACTGACTTATTTCAGTAACCATAATACCCTCTAGGTCCATCCATGCTATTGTAAATGGTAAGATTTCATTATTTTTGTGGCCAAGTAATATTCCATTGTATATATGGACCAAGGCTTTTTTATCCATTAGTCTATCAATGGGCACATGGGTTGTTTCCATAGCTTGTCTATCCTATCTAATAAAGAGAGAATATGCAAATTGACCATCACACCACCACAAATATGGTGGCTCCCATAGCCACAAGATGGCAGCGCCCCTTAGCTCCACTGGAGTCCCCCAGTCCTTTCAGCCCTTCCAGGGGTGTGGAAGGCACACAGTGCAGCCAGAGAAGCCCTCAGCACCCTAGCCATCCAGGGCAGGCCTGAGGCACAGGCAAGCTCAGATGGCGGCTGCCCAGCCAACACCTGAGGCACAAGCAAGCCTCAGATGGTGGCTTCCCAGCCATCCAGGGCTGCCCAAGGCTCAGGTAACCAGGCCAGCCAAGGCTTGCACTGCCAACAATGGCAGCAGCAGATGTATGATGGGGGCATCACCTTCCCTTGCTCGCCAAGTCACCCTGATCCTGCCCCTGAGGGCTCCCAGACTGTGAGAGGGTGCAGGCTGGGCGGAGGGACCCCCATCTAGTGCATGAATTTTCATGCATTGGGCCTCTAGTTATAAATAACACTTTAATGAGTATAAGGGTGCATGCATTCTTTCAAATTAGTGTTTTGGGTTTCTATGGATAAATTTCTAAAAGTAGAATCACTGGATTGTAAGGCAGGCCTATTTCAAATCTGTTCAAGAAACTTTATGTTTTCCATAGTTGGTACAACAACTTGCATTCCCACCAAAAGTGCATCAGGATTCCCCTTTTTCCATATCCTTTCCAAAACTTCTGTTTGTTGATTTATTGATGATAGATAGCCTTTCTGACAGGTATGGGGTGATATATCTCACTGTGGTTTATTTTGAATTTCTCTGACAATTAGTAATTTTGAGCATCTTTTCATATGTCTATTGGCCATCTGTATGTTCTCTTCAGAGAAGTTCTAATCAAATTCTCTGTCCATTTTTATATTACACTAGGGGCCCGGTGCACAAAAATTTGTGCACTCAGGGGGTGGGGGTCCCTCCGCCTGGCCTGTGCCCTCTTGCAGTCTGGGACACCTCAAGAGAGCTGTCCACCCACTGGCATGCCTGGCCAGCCTGGGTGAGGGGCTGAGGGCCATTTTCAGGCTGCCCACAGCCCCTTCAGGGTTCATGCTCTGGGGGATGGGAGGGCTGGTGAGTGCAGGCCTCGATGTTTCCCACCGGAGGGCCCATGATTGCACATGCCTGGTGGGCCCCCACTGCTGAGGGGACACACCTGGAACAGAACTGGGTGGCGAGCCAGGGGTGAACGCTTGTGCAGGATCCCTCAGTGGGATCCCAGAGTGGAACTGGGCAGCGAACAGGCTTCAGATTCTCCGCACTGTGCAGCAGATGCTCCCGCATGCCCTGTGGAGGTTCCTGGGGGGCGGAGCCAGGCAGTGGACCCGGGACAGGTGCTCCTGGATGCTCCGAGGAGGCCTCAGGCCGGACCCCCCCCCCCCCCCCCCCCCCCCCCC
>PVJC01015663.1:0-18578 GCA_004026665.1 Murina feae | reverse complement strand
ATGGCTGCTGGCCTCCATCTTGGCTGGGTTAATTTGCATACAACCACTCTGATTGGCTGGGAGGCATGGCTTGGCTGGGGGGCGTGGCTGTGAGCAGAGGCTCAGCTAGCCTAGGCAGGCAGTTGCAATAGAAGCCTCTGGTTTGCCCTAGCTCCATGGCTGCTGGCCTCCATCTTGGCTGGGTTAATTTGCATACAGCCACTCTGGTTGGCTGAGAGGCGTGGCTTGGCTGGTGGGCATGGCTTAGGTGTCTCAGGTAATGGTCGATTTGCATATTACTCTTTTATTATATTAGATTGTTTTATTGCATTGAGTTCTTTACATATTTTGGTTATTAACCCCTTATCACATATATCATTGGCAAATATGTTCTCCCATTTAGTAGGTTGTCTTTTCATGTTTTGATGGCTTCTTTTCCTATACAAAAAAATGTTTTACAAAATTCATCTGGAATAAAAAAAAGCCCCGAATAGCTGCGGCAATCCTGAGAAAGAAGAACAAAGTAGGAGTGATCTCCATACCAGATATCAAGCTGTATTATAAAGCCATTGTTCTCAAAACTGCCTGGTACTGGCACAAGAACAGATATACAGAGCAATGGAATAGAACAGAGAACCCAGAAACTGACCTGAACCAATGTGCTCAATTAATATTTGACAAAGGAGGAAAGAACATACAATGGAGCCAAAACAGTCTCTTCAATAAATGGTGCTGGGAAACTCGGTTAGACACATACAAAAAAAGTGAAACTAGACCACTGACTTACACCATACACAAAAATAAACTCAAAATGGATAAAGGACTTAAACATAAGAAAGGAAACCATAAAAATACTAGAGGAATCCACAGGTAGCAAAATCTCAGACATATGCCGAAAGAATTTCTTCACTGACACAGCTCCTAGGGCAATGGAAGCTAAAGGGAAAATAAACAAGTGGGACTATATCAAAATAAAAACTTCTGCACAACAATAGAAACCATCAACAAAACAACAAGGAAACCCACTGCATGGGAGAATATATTTGCCAATGATATATCTGATAAAAGTTTAATCTCCAACATTTATAGGGAACTCATACAACTTAACGAAAGGAAGATAAACAACCCAATCAAAAAAATGGGCAAGAGACCTAAATAGACACTTTTTGAAAGAGAACATAAATAAGGCTGAGAGATATATGAAAACATGCTCAAAGTCACTTATCATTCGAGAGATGCAAATCAAAACAACAATGAGGTACCATCTCACACCTGTCAGAATGGCTATCATCAACAAATCAACAAACGACAAGTGCTGGCAAGGATGCAGAGAAAAAGGAATTCTCATGCATTGCTGGTGGGAATGCAGACTGGTGCAGCCACTGTGAAGAACAGTATGGTGTTTCCTCAAAAACCTAAAAATGAAACTGCCATTTGACCCAGTGATCCCACTTCTAGGAATATATTCCAAGAAGCCAGAACACCAATCGGAAAGGATATATACACCTTTATGTTCATAGCAGCACAATTTACCATAGCTAAAATTTGGAATCAGCCTGTGTCCATCAGCAGATGAATGGATTAGAAAACGGTGGTACATCTTCACAATGGAATACTATGCTGCTGTAAAAAAGAAGGAACTCTTACCATTTGCAACAGCATAGATGGAACTGGAAAGCATTATGCTAAGTGAAATAAGTCAGTCAGAGAAAGAGAAATATCACATGCTCTCACTCATTTGTGGATTATAATGAACAACATAAAACAATGAACAAAAACTGATATAGAGACAGAGAAGAATCAATTAGATGCTCAAAACTCAGAGGGAAGGTAAGGGAGGGTGGGGGTGAAGGGGAGATATCAACCAAAGGACTTGTATGCATGCATATAAGCATAAGCAATGGATGTGGACAACAGGGAGTGAGGGTGAAGGCAGGAGTGGGAGGATAAGATGACATTGGGGGATAAGGTCACATTTGTAATATCTTAATCAATAAAGGGAAAAAATTTAAAAAGTAAATAGTACAAAAAAATGTTTTAGTGTGATGTAATCACATTTGTTTATTTATTTGTTTCCCTTGACCAAGGAGATATAGCAGAAAAAATATTGTTATGAGGAATATCTGAAATTCTAGGATTTTTATGGTTTCATCTTAATTAAGGTCTTTAATCCATTTGGTTTATTCTTGTATAAGGTGCATTATTTTTGCAAATATCTGTCCAATTTTCTCAACACCATTTATTAAATAGATTGTCTTTACTCCCTTGTATATTCTTGCCTCCTTGGTTAAGTATTAATTTATTTTATAGACATGAGTATAATTCTGGGCTCTCTGTTGTGTTCCATTGATCTCTACATCTGTTTTTATGCCAGTACTATCTCATTTCCATGGCCTTGTAATATAATTTTATTTTCTGTGATTATAGTACCCATAGTAATAATAAAGGCAATTGGCTTGATTTGTATTTTAAATCTGAAATAAATCTCTAATTTTATTAATTATTTTTTAAAGCTAATAGATAATATATCTTTTTCCCTTATGGAACATGATTTCAAATTTCATGCACTTTTCTGTGTATTCTGCTAACCAATCCTCTACTTTACCTCAGAAAGGAAAACAGTCAATGACACAATCTGGCAGGAATCCAAACAGCCTGAGAATGATTCCCACATCAGAAGACTTTGGCAGCTAAGAGGTAATTGCTAAATTTACTTCTGCTGACTTTGCATTTTTCCCAAAGTAGTTAAAAGAGCAGGTAAGAGAAATTTACATCTTTCTCCATTAAAATAAGCTGGACACTGTGGTCTACTTAAAAGGAGACATAAAGAATATATATATAGAATATATATGTAAAGAACATATGTATATATATATAATTAATAGAATACATATGTATATGTTTAGATACGCAGAGACATACAGAAAGAAAGTGGAATCTAATTAAGTTGTTTATTGAAGCAAGGAATCAAGTGGCAATAATATTTCAAAGTCTTTAATGTATAAAATAACTTAAAATGTATTAAAAATCAGCTCATGAAAATATGCCTCTAAATATAATATCAATATATCAATAGTTGTTATCTTAAATTTTCTGTAAAAATTTAAGAGAAATAATATTGATTACAATGCAAAATTATACTATTTTAAAAAATATATTTTTATTGATTTCAGAGTGGGAGAGGGAGAGAATGATAGAAACATCAATGATGAGAGAGAATCATTGATTGGCTGCCTCTTGCACTCCCCACACTGGGGGTAGAGCCCACACCAGGGCATGTACACCAATCAAGAATTGAGCCATGACCTCCCAGTTCATAGGTTGAAGCACAACCACTGAGCCATGCCAGCCTGGCAATTAAACTACTTTATAAGTTAAAAATTCCCAAAAGCAAATTAGCAGCCAGCTATAAAAATTTATTAATAAAAAAGTGACTTCAAAATTAAAATTACTTAACTTTGAGAAGGTAATGAATAAAACAAAATGTCTTCAGAGTTCATAAAAATGAACAACAGCATAAAAAGTTTATTTAATTGTTATTCTCTCTCCAATGTTAATTGAACAAGAAATATTTGATTATATTAATTATTGATTATGTAAGAATTTCTGATTTTTAACTATAAAATATTTTAATGTCTTGGGACAAAGGGAATTATAGTGCATATTAATATCTATTCATACTTTGTCTTTCTAAATAGAACTTTTAGCTTTAAAGAATAATTACTTACAAAAATAATTATTCCCCTTGAAATATTTCTATTTTGTTTCACATTACATCACACTAGAGGTCCAGTGAACAAAAAAATTTGTACACTGGAGGGGGGGGGTCCCTTACCCGGGCCTGTGCCCTCTCACAGTCTGGGAACCCTTGGGGAAAGTTCACCTTCTGGCTTAGGCCCGCTCCCTAGGTGATAGGGCCTAAGCTGGCAGTCAGACATTCCTCTGGCAGTCCGGGAGCCCTCAGGGGATCTCCACTTGCCAGCAGAGAGCAGGCCTAAGCTGCAGCTGAATATGCTTAGCACTGCTGAGGAGGCAGGAGAGGCTCCCACCACCATCGCTGTACTGACAGCCATCAGCCTGGCTTGTGGCTGAGCAGAGTTCCCCCTGTGGAAGTGCACTGAGCACCAGGAGGCAACTTCTGCATTGAGCATCTGCCCCCTGGTGGTAAATGTGTGTCATAGTGACCAGTCATTCCCAGTAGTTCTGCTGTTAGGGTCAATTTGCTTATTACTCTTTTATTATATAGGATAGAGGCCTGGTACATGGGTGGGTTTGGCTGTTTTGCCCTGAAGGATATACTGGATCACAGTGGGGGTCCTGATGGGGTTCCTAGCCAGCCTGGATGAGGTGCTGAGGGACATTTTCAGGCTGGCCACATCCCCTTCAGGGAGGGGGGTCCTGCTGGGGTGCCTGGCCAGCCTGGGTGAGGGGCTGATGGCTGTTTTCTGGCTAGCCAAGCCCCCAAGCTGGGACCCTTACCCCATGAGGGTGTGGCTGTCCTGGTGAGGGGCTGATGGCTGTTTGCAGGCTGGCCACGGCCCCAAGGGACCCAAGATCCCAGCAAGACTGTCTGGAAGCAGGTATCTGGGGTTAATTTATCTTCTATAATTGAAACTTTGTTGCCTTGAGTGAAGGTCACAGCCTGCCTCGGCAGGCAGCTTCCTCCATCTCCAGGACATCAAACCCTCCTGTTTGCTTTAGCTCTGTGGCTTCCAACCGCCATCTTGGTTGGGTTAATTTGCATATATTCACTCTGATTGGTTGGTGGGCATGGCTTAGGATGTAGCAGAGTGACACAATTAGCATATTACTCTTTTATTAGATTAGATGTTGGTGAATAATTTTAACTGACACTGAAAAAAAGAGATAGAGGAAGACAAAAACAGATGGAAGAACATACCATGTTCATAGATTGGTAGAATCTACATCATTAAAATGTCCATACCATCCAAAGCAATCTATAGATTCAATGCACTCCCCATTAAAACACCAACAGCATGCTTCACAGACCTAGAATGAACTCTCCAAAAATTCATCTGGAGTAAAAAACAAAAGACCCCAAATAGCTGCAGCAGTCTGAGAAAGAATAAAGTAGAAGGGATCTCAATACCAGATATCAAGCTGTATACAAAGCCACTGTTCTCAAAACAGCCTGGTTCTGGCACAAGAACAGACATATAGATCAATGGAATAGAAAAGAGAACCAAGAAATTGACCCAAACCATATGCTCAATTAATATTTGACAAAGGAGGCAAGAACATACAATGGAGTCAAGATAGTCTCTTCAATAAATGGTGTTGGGAAAATTGGACAAATACATGCAAAAAAATGAAACTAGACCACCAATTTACACCATACACAAAAATAATCTCAAAATTGATAAAGGACTTAAATGTAAGATGGGAAACCATACAAATACTAGAGGAATGCAGAGGCAGCAAAATCTCAGACATATGCTGAAGCGATATCTTCACCGACACAGCTCCTAGGGCATTGGAAACTAAAGAGAAAATAAACAAATGAGACTACATCAAAATAAAAAGCTTTTGCACAGCAAAGGAAACCATCAACAAAACAAGAAAGCCCACTGCATGGGAGAACATATTTGCAAATGTTATCAGCGATATGGGTTTAATCTCCAACATTAACAGTGAACTCATACAGCTTAACAAAAGGAAGATAAAAAACCCAATCAAAAAATGGGCAATGGTCCTAAATAGATACTTTTCAAAAGAAGACATAAGAAAGGCCAAGAGACATATGAAAACATGTTCAAAGTCACTAATCATCCAACAGATGCAAATCTAAATGACAATGTGGTACCATCTCACACCTCTCTGAATGGCTATTACCAATGAATCAACAAAAGACAAGTGCTGGAAAAAGATGCGGAGAAAAAGGAATTCTCGTGCACTGCTGGTGGGAATGCAGACTGGTGCAGCCACTGTGGAGAACTGTATGGACTTCCTCAAAAAACTAAAAATGGAAGTCCCATTTGACCCAGTGATCCCACTTCTAGGAATATATCCCAAGAAACTAGAAACACCAATCAGAAAGCATATATGCACCCCTATGTTCATAGCAGTACAATTCACCATAGCTAACATTTAGAAACAGCCTAAGTGTCCATCAGCAGATGAATGGATTAAAAAACAGTGGTACATCTACACAATGGAATACTATGCTGCAGTATAGTAAAAAAGAAGGGATTTTTACCATTTGCAATAGCATGGATGGAACTGGAAAGCATTATGCTAAGTGAAATAAGCCAGTCAGAGAAAAATAAATATCACATGATCTCACTCATTTGTAGAATATAATGAACAACATAAACTGATGAACAAAAACAGACCCAGAAACAGAGAAGCATTGATCAGACCATTAAACCTCAGAGGGAAGGTAGGGGAGGGTGGAGGTAAGGGGGAGAGATCAACCAAAGGACTTGTATGCATGCATATAAGCATAAGCAATGGACACAGACAACAGGGGGTGAGGGCATGAGTAGGGGGATGGGGAAAAATGTGGGGATAAGGACACATATGTAATACCTTAATCAATAAAAAAATGTAAAAAAAATTGAATTTTTTAATATTTACAAGTTTCCTGATTATAAATACATAAATAAGTGAAACACCTGGGAATGTTTTAAATATTTTCTTTTGAATATAAGAAATGTTTTAATAATATCATGTTTTGATTTGAGTCTATCTTCACCTCAAGGATGTCAGCTATCTTCATTCACTCTCAGTAAGATAGTCAAACATCTATCCAATTTCTAAAAGTGCTTCTTTGTGAACTTTTAGTTTTGCATCCTATATAATAAAAGGGTAATATGCAAATTGACTCTAACAGCAGAACCACTGGGAATGACTAGTCACTATGACACACACTGACCACCAGAGGGCAGACGGTCAATGCAGGAGCTGCCCCCTGCTGGTCAGTGCACTCCCACAGGGGGAGTTCTGCTCAGCCACAAGCCAGGTTCATAGCTTCCAGCACATTGCTAACAATGTCCAATGTAGCTTAGGCCTGCTCCCTGCTGGCAAGTGGACATCCTACAAGGGCTCCGGGGCTGCCAGAGGGATATCTGACTGCCAGCTTAGGCCTGATCCCCTGCGGGCCTAAGCCAGCAGGTGGACAACCCCTGAGGTGTCCCAGACTGTGAGAAGGCACAAACTGGGCTGAGGGACACCCCGAGTGCACAAATTTTTGTGCACCAGGCCTCTAGTTTATGAATAATAGGCAGGTAATTCTATTATAGCTACTTTGAAAAAGCAGCAAAAAAATCTTGGACTTTAGGTGAGGTGTTTAGGATTAGTGGTCTCTTGTTTTGCCAGAAAAGAAAGAAAGCCTTTACAGAAACCTTCTCAGCTTTGATATTTCTCAGATGCTCAGGTGGCTGTGTGTTTGGTGTGTGTGCATGTATGTGTGTCTAAGAAGTTTAGTTGACATTTCAGCAGTGGCAGCTGAGTCACAGGACATTTCCTAGGGATTAATGCTGTGCTAGGAAGAGTTGATGGCCTGAGACCAAGGCTGCTGATGCCACTGTAATTGAAGTGAGAAATTCAGTGTGGGAGGGAAGGCCACAAGTAGTAGATTTCAATTTTATGGGGGTAGTGGCTTCATTTGGAAGGCTCACAGTATTTCTAAGTAATTAGTGCCCTACATATCAACCTGTAATATTTTTTCCTCATTTTAAACACTACTGTTAAACTGTTAATTGCATAATTACTTAAGAGTGGTTTACAATGCCTGTGGACAAGTAGTCTGTGAAATTCAGTGAGATGAAATCTGAAGGTATATTATTGCTGTCCTCCAGAGTCCATGATTTTATTGAACACTAATAATAAAATTGTAAAGATAGCTTCAAAAAACGGAAGAAAATATTTAAGAAAATAAATGGTAGGAGTGACATTAAATCTTAACAAATTTGTTGCAAACTCCAAGATTAAAAAAAGTCAATTTCTTTCCATTTTAATTTCAAATTGTATTTCTACATGACACGTATTATATTAACATCATATTTGTCCTAAAGAATATTGGGGCCTGATGAACAAAACCTCCACAGGCTATATTTAGATAATAATTTGTACTGGTTCACATAGTTTGGTAATGTGACTGTGTTTTACCAGTTAAAACAAAATTTATCAGACCAAATTGAGTGCCAGAAGCATAACATTTTTAATTTATCTAGCCCAATTCTTTCCTCTAAAAAGAACTTTATCTAAAACTATATCTGTACTATTATAAGAGACTACATCTGTAAAATAAATGTAAGATAAACCATGTGCTCAGAACTTTATAACTGAAAAGTTGGAATAATTTAGATATCAAAGAAAATTAACCTATAATTCATACTAATCATATTTTCAGCATCATAAATGGAAAATATTCATAATATTCATTTTAATACATTAAACTCAATTGTAAAATATTTAAATTATTTTGGCCTTGGTTTTATGGGGAAAAAGCCTGAATAAATAATCTTTGAAATCTATAAATTGGATTTATAAATTCACCTAAGATCAAGTTATGATTTAAGAAAAGTTAGTTTTAAAAACAGGGTTTTCGTATTTAATTCCAGAAAGTATCAAGAATAAAAACAAAGCAAAATTAAAAAAAATTTTTTGAAAAGGTAACAGAGCATGTTTGGTGATTTAGAGACTTTTTTCAAACAATGTGACTGCAATAGACTATTCCATAAAACAGAAAATATGCAAAAAAATTTACATGGTAGTAAAGGGTCTGAATAAGGTCAGGAAACATGTTAGTAGTGAATTAACTCCAGCCATACTGCTTCAAAATTATTTAAAGGTAAATATTATTTACATATGGTTTTGATGAGATTCATCATAATATACTGGTAAAGGAGAAATGTTGTTAGGACTTTTCCAGTTTAACATTTGAATTGACATTGACTTAAAACCTTCTTTCTAGTCACTATTATTATTTGACTACCTTCTTCAGAGTATAAATATTTTTGCTTACTTTTTCCACACATTACTATTATTCTTTCATTGGATTGATACTCTCATTTCCTTTTTTTAAAAAAATAATAATTTTATTGATTTCAGAGAGGAAGGAAGAGGGACAGAGAGATAGAAACATCAATGATGAGAGAGAATCTCTGACTGGCTTCCTCCTGTATGCCCCACACTGGGGATCAATCCTGCAACCCAGGCATGTGCCCTGACCAGGATCTGAACTATGACCTCCTGGTTCATAGGTTGATGCTCGATCACTGAGCACACCAGCTGGACTATACCCTCATTTTCAAGATGGCAAATTTATAAAGTCACAAGTTTATTTATTATTTTGTTTAATTTTCAGGATCCAAAATTTAATTTAAAAATTGTTTCCCAAAAGCATGTGACTTAAGTGTAGTTAAGCTGGACTTACACAGTAATAACAGAGAAAAGTGCTATTTCACACAAGTTCTGCTTATAATGTGGGAATAAACTCCGTGAGCAAAGGCTGCTTGCTAGAGGGGCTCCAAGGAAGGCCTTTTGAGTTGATGAGAACACTCAGAGTTCTAGTGTTTCATATCTTGGGATTAATTCAATTCATTAGGGCAGTCCTTCCTAGGAGTATGATGAGAAGTATCCTTGTTAGAATAATCTAGAAGCTGATTACAAATGCTGTTTTTGTTTTGTTTTTACTTAATCCCATTTTTTTTGGCATCTGCTTTTTGAGGGGCAGTTGGAGTCAGAATGTTTCTGTTGTTTGGTGCATTCTTATGTACACTTTTATTTGTGACTCATTTATGTAGCTTATGCATGTACTGAGAATCTAGTGCTTCAAACAAACCATCCCCAAACTTCATGACATCAAACAACATTTTATCAGTCTCACAGACATTGGGGCTCAGGAATTCAGCCAGGACCCTGCTTCATGATGCCCAGGCTTCCTCTGGGGAGACTTGAATGACTGGGGAGGACTTAAATTGGTCACTGGTATTATCCAGAGGCTTCTTCACTTAAATGTCTGGTACCTGTTCTGGGATAACTTCAAGCTGTGCTCAGCTGGGCCTTTCAACTAGAAAACCAGCATTTTTTTTCTCCATCTGACTTAGGCTTCTTCCAGACTATGGGCTAGGTTTCAAGAGGGAGGGAGGAGAGAGGAAACTTCACACATTACACAAGGAAGTGTCTGAAGAAGAGCATCCCAAAATATCAACGCGGAAGCTAAAGGCTTCTTCTGACTTAGACTTGGAGTTCACAAATTCTACTGTGACAAGCAAGTCACTAAGGCCAGTTTGATTCAATAAGGGGAGACTTGAACTCCACTTCCTAATGAAGGAGTGCAAAGGTCATCTTGTAGAATATGCATTATGGAACATCTTTGGAAAAAAACAACTGCATATTGTTTAATTCAAATAGTTAAACTTTGTTTCTACTTAGGACCAAATTGCTTTTGTCTTTATAAATGTTCTCTTGCAAGGTAATATTTTGGAGATGACAGAAAAATTAAAGATGTATAAAACTACAAAACAAATGGCTAATCTTCATAAAATGCCATTTTCCTAGTGGGTCTTTCTTAGTCCAAAATGCTCAAAGGCTCTCCATTTCTTACAGAAAATGCCACAAACTGGTAGCTCTTTAACTGCATTTATTCTGAGAGAAAGCTTATTTAGACTATATATATATATATATATATATATATATATATATATATATATAGTAAAAATCAGTAAATTTTATATTCAAATAGATATATTTATACTCTTTTGAAAAACAAGAGGTACATAAATAATCCTGGACTCAAAGTCTAAGTAATTTCAGTTGAGAGAGCTAAGAACAATGGCTGCCCTTTAGTAATGATGGCCCTTTAGCTACCACAGGCCTCCCATTGTCTCTCTGATAAAATTCACTTCATTTATTCAAATTACTAGTTTAACTTCAGTATTTGTAGGTTTAGTGGGTTGTGTCCAACTTTCTCTGCCTGGCATTCAAGACCCATTAAAATTTAGCCTTACTCTTCTAGCCCTACCTCCTCCTATGCTATGTTCAGAATTGCCTATTGCAGGTCTATCTCAATCTCTATGCTTAATTGAACATATTCTACTAGTCTGCACCATAGGCTAGTGTTCAAAGCATTGTCACTATATTTGTAACTTTTCTTTTTCTTGTACTATTCCAAACTATATCCATTTTTTCAAGTTTTGATTGATTGGGTCCTGCCCCTTCCACAAGTCCTCTGGGTGACAGTGACCTCTTCCCATAATAACATCTGAATCACTCATTTCACTGCCTTGCATTATTATATCTGTGATATCTTACATATTTCTCAACCACTTTACTGTTCTTTATCTGTACCCAGAAGACTAATTAGAGAGGAAGCTCTCTAAAACTCACATTGAAGGAATCAACAAGGAAAGAAATGGAAATTAATAAAGGAGTGGGGGAAAGAATTTCTTTTCTAAATACTAAAACTAATCATCATCATCATCATCATCATCATCATCATCATCATCATCATTATCAAGCTGCAAAATTCTGCTTCTAACATCCTGGCATTGTGATGGAAGTTACTGCTTCAAAAAGCCAAGTCACAAAACCAGCTCATTTTAAAGTTTAAGTATTTTCTAGAATTGTTTAATGTGATTATTCTGGTTTAAATATTAAGGAAGTAGAGGCCCAGTGTACAAATTAGTGCACAAGTGGGGTTGGTCTGGCTGGTCCGCCCCAAAGGGAGCCCATCAGGCTAGTCTGGAAGGGGAGCAGGACCATGGGCAGTTGACCAGCTGGCTCTTCCCCTGATTGGGGTGTTGGGGGCCAATCAGGGGTCATGCTGGCTGGAGGTGGTGGCAGAGATTGGGGTCCAGATCAGGCCAGTTAGCTGCTGCAGTGTGTGTCATAGCCACTGATTGTTCTGGTCGTTCTGGTCATTCCACCATTCTGATCTTTGGGCTTTTATATAATAGATTGGTATAAATAAATATGAGACTGAGCTGTGGATTTAACATATCTTTTAACTATTACCTATGATTGGGAGATGAAAAAAAATCTGCATGTATTTTTTTCCAGAACATGAAGTGTGTGAGAATAAGGAATCATGGAAAACTGAAGTAATAATAACTTCAAGTGAAAAGGTATCAGGGTGGAAGGAAAATTCGGTGGCCTGGTGGCCAGGTGGTTTTGGTGGGTCCCAGTATCCTCATGTGTAAACTATGCAGCTTCCATTAAGTGATCCATCAAGTCCTGTCCTCTGGTAACACACTGTATATTCCACATTTAAATAAATGGAACCCCTTTTACAGGGCTTGAAAGGGAAATGCTAGTACAATTTGAAAAGTTTTCATTTAGCTGCAAATAAACAGATGCCACATTCAAAAGCTTTTACTAAAGCATGTACAGAATAACTCCAATTTAAATAATTCATGTTGAGAAGACATAAGTTAATGAACCTGAAAGTTTCATTTAACAGGAACAGGTAAGGTGATAACTTCATGGAATGATAGGGTTTTGGAGTTAGAACCAGCTTTAGTTTCTATGTGCTACTCTTTTATTTCCCACTAGAAGCCCAGTGCACAAAAATTTGGGTGCTCAGGGGAGTCCCTCAGCCTGGCCTGTGCCCTCTAGCTGTCTGGGACCCCTCAGGGAAGGTCCATCTGCTGGCTTAGGCCTGCTTCCTGGGCAATTGGGCCTAAGCTGGCAGTCAGACATCCCTCTGGCAGCCTGGGAGCCCTCAGGGGATGTCCACTTGCCAGTGGGGAACAGGCCTAAGCTGCAGTCGGACATCCTTAGCGCTGCTGAGGAGGCAGGAGAGGCTCTCACCACCACCGCTGTACTGGCAGCCATCAGCCTGGCTTGTGGCTGAGCAGAGCTCCCCCTGTGGGAGTGCACTGACCACCAGGGGCAGCTTCTGCATTGAGTATCTTTCCCCCTGGTAGTCAGTGTGTGTCATAGTGACCAGTCATTCCCAGTGGTTCTGCTGTTAGGGTCAATTTGCATATTACACTTTTATTATATAGGATGGGGAAACTGAGGCCAGAGAGATTCCATGGATTGTGTAGATGCACAGCTGATCAGTGGCTTAATTTTTATGTTTATTTTCTATTTTTTCTGTTTCTAGCAAACATTACATATTAAAGAAAATAAACACTATGATCTAGTCAATATAGCACCTTAACCAACTAAAGAAAAATATGAGTTTTAATTACACTCAAACTTCTAATATCCTATAATTTCTTATAACCTATATTAACAAATTGGACTACATCAAAATAAAAAGCTTTTGCAAAGCAAAATAAACCATCAACAAAACAACAAGAAAGCCCTACTGCATGACAGAACATATTTGCCAACATTATCTCCAGTAAGGGTTTAATCTCCAAAATTTACAGTGAACTCATACAACTTAAAAGGAAGATAAACAATCCAATCAAAAAATGAGCAAAGGACCTAAATAGAGACTTTTCAAAAGAGGACATTCAGAAAGCCAAGAGATATATGAAAACATGCTCAAAGTCACTAATCATCTGAGAGATGCAAATCAAAACAACAATGAGGTACCATCTCACACCTGTCAGAATGACTATCATCAAAAAATCAACAAAAGACAAGTGCTGGAGAGGATGCAGAGAAAAAGGAACCCTTGTGCACCGCTGGTGGGAATGCAGACTGGTACAACCACTATGGAAGACAATATGGCGTTTCCTCAAAAAATTAAAAATGCAACTGCTGTCTGATTCAGCAATACTACTTCTAGGAATATATCCCAAGAAAACAGAAACACCAATCAGAAAGGATGTTCATAGCAGCACAATTTATAATAGCTAAGATTTGGAAACAGCTTAAATGCCCATCAGCAAATGAGTGAATTAGAAAACTGTGGTACATCTACACAATGGAATAGTACTGCTGTAAAAGAGAAGGAATTCTTACCATTTGCAACAGCATGGATTGAACTGAAGAGAATTAAGCTAAGTGAAATAAGCCAGTCGGTGAAAGATAAATACCACAAAATCTCACTCATTTGTGGAATATAAAGCACATTATAAACTGATGAACAAAAATAGATACAGAGGCAAAGAAGCATTGAACAGACTGTCAAACTACAGTGGGAAGGCAGGGGAGGGCTGGGGGGGGGGTAAGAGATCAACCAAAGGACTTGCATACATGCATATATGCATAACAAATGGATGCAAAGACTTGGGGGAGGGTTGAGGGTAAGTGCTGGAGAGTAGGGGAGGCTAGAGGGGGTGGAGGAGACATATGTACTACTATTTGTAATACCTTAAACCATAAAATTTTAAAAAATAATGGAAAGATATCCTCGGTGAGGATTAAAAATATATATATATATATATATAATAAAAAATAAATTAAGTGATTTTCATTTGACTAATAATGTACATACTCTTCAAGGAGAAAAACCACAAGCCATTTCCTATCAACATTTATGTGGTGTTTTGTGAAAATCATGTTGTTATTGAGCTGTGTAATATGCTAGCATAGTGTACAATACTTATGTTGTAGACAGAGGGATAACAGCACCAGGTATTAGACTGATGAAGTCAGACTGGACCTGGGTTCAGCAACTATGGTACTTGAGTTCTGGCTAGGGAAGAATTCAGAGTCAAGACCCAAACTATAAGAGAACATCCTATCTAATAAAAGGCTAATATGCAAATCAACCAAACAGCAGAATGACTGGTCACTATGACATGCACTGACCACCAGGGGGCAGACTCTCAATGAAGAAGCTTCTCCCTGGTAGTCAGTGCACTCCCACAGGAAGAGCACCACTCAGCTAGAAGCCCTGAGCTTGGCTCATGGCTGGTGAGTACAGTGGCAGTGGCTGGGACCTCTCCTGCCTCTGAAGCAGCGCTAAAGATGTCTGACTGCCGGCTGAACATGCTGTACACACTGCACACAGCTGCACAGGGCTACAACTGTACATGGCTGTGCGCAGCTATACATGCCTGATCACTGGCCAGCCATGGGTTCTCTTGCAGTGCATGACAGAGAGCTCTGAAAAGAGATAGCTGTGTTTGAATCTTAGTTTGGCCCTTAGTAGCGATGTGACTTTGAGCAATTTCCTTAATCTCTCTCTGCCTCAGTTTTCCTCATCTGTAAAATCAGTCTATAGAGTACCTATTGGCTGTGAGAATTAAGGGAGATCATTCATTAAAGCACTAAGCTGCATGGCTGGCATTGAGGTGCCTTAAAAAGTTCAATTATTCTCACTGAGGCTCCTCTCTTCTCTTCTTCCTCTCCTCCCCTCTTCTCTTGCTCTTTGCTAGGGCTTTTATGACACTTCCACCAGCTGGCAGATTATCTCTGAAACAGGCAGTCTCATTCTCCAAAATTTAGATGCCTCTGATACAGTATCTAAGTAAAACCCTGTCTGATAGCCAGGAAAAACTAATGGCTGGCTTACAGAAAGAGTTCCCCAGACATACTTTATACCAGGAGAAACCCTTCTTTAGGCTTTTAGTAAAAAAAATAGAATCATCTCTTAGAAATAAGAAAAAAATGTAGAAAGTTCTTAGAAGAAAAGGGTTAGAGATCAATCTTCACTCTAACACCAATCTTTCTTGCACATTTTAAATGGCCACGAAATGATCCTTCTATAATGGTAACCATTCCATTATGCTATGTAGGTTGTCTCTTTAAGATTAGTTGAAGAAGGTCATACTCAGAGACAGATAAGCAGGACCTCTCTAATATAGTATCCTTTATTAGGGAGTAAGGGAGTAAGGGGTGATCTTACCCATCTTTAATTTCCCTCTGACTGAGAATAAGCATCCAACTGAACTTACATACTTTAGAAACATTTTTCTTTCTGACAAAATTACTTGTTGTAACAGTATTATTAAGTATTCTGAAATTTTATGCAAATTATTATCTTATTGCCTCCTTGTGACTGAAGAAAAGTAGAAGCAGTTAACCCTTTGAGAGATGGGGCACAGAGGGAGTCATTTCTCAAAGAAACAGTTCTGATGGGAACAAGAATCTAGGAGGGTTTAAGAGTGGACCTCAGCACAGATCAAACAACTATTTCTCCAGGTGTGTCCTGGGGAACGTCTGTATGAGAACCACTTGGAGTGTTTGCTAAAAATGCAGACTTCTGCCCTGACTGGTTTGGCTCAGAGGATAGAGTGTCAGCCTGCAGACTGAAGGGTCCCAGGTTCGATTTCCGGTCAAGGAAATGTACCTTGGTTGCAGGCACATCCCCAGTGGGGAGTGTGCAGGAGGCAGCTGATCGATGTTTCTCTCTCATTGATGTTTCTAGCTCTCTATCTCTCTCCCTTCCTCTTTGTAAAAAATCAATAAAATATATATATTTAAAAAATGCAGACTTCTAAGCAACACTTCTGCCCAACTCAATCGTCATGTCTGGAGCTCAGAAATGGGTATTTTTGTAAAAGTTCCCAGAACATGTTTAGTACATGAACCATGAGACTCCTTGGGATCAGATAATTAGTGGCACTTGTCTACAAATATGCTGTCCCCTGTATGTTCACTTTATAAGCCTGAAATGTTTCAGGTCTGGCCTGGGAATACAACAGCTTTTCAAAATATTGAAGTTGAGTTTTGTTCCATATTATGGGAATGATAGTCACTCATTATTGAACTTTTAGAAACAATGTGAAAGTAGAAAGGATTAAAATAAATAGTATCATAACAGGATAAATATTTTCATATGGCTGACCACTTTACTGGATATCATTAACATGGAATAAAATTCATAAGATATAAGACATAATAATTATCAAATGTACAAAATAAATTTTGAACAATAAAAACATTCAGAATTAAAAACTAAATAACTCAATTCCCAATCAGAAAATATTTAACCAGGTATGTTTCCTTCATGTTTTCAAAATGGAAGAAAATATCTTAGACATAGAAAAGGTTCAGGGAACCAAGCGGCAGGAAAATGTTTATAGCTGCTTTCTCAGATACCAACTTGCACCGTGAATATTTCTGACTATTTGGCCTGGGATAAACTTGCTGGAAACCAGGCTTGCAGGAGAAGTGCTGATGGGGGAGCGTTTGAAGCAAAGCAGACTGCTGGTGCTGCGATCAGCATTTATTTTTGTACCCTTGTTCTTAATTGTTCTTTTCTGGCAGCACTCAGCTGATGACTCAAACTTTTGGTAGCATATTGGAAAGGGTGTAAAATATGTGTAATACAGACTTTGGACTAATATATTTCAAAAATGGTTCATGCCTCATTTCTCACTTAAATTCTTAGGTTGCATTCAGCCTTCAGAGCATCATTCATATTCATGAGAGAAAAGAGGGATAACATTTATTACTTTCAGTGCTGTGATATTAGGCACCATCAAACACATCACACAGAACTGCACCAAACTTTTTCTCCCTGAGCTTCTTTCAGTGGAAGAAATGTTGCTGAGTCATTTAATTTTTTAAAATGTATGTGTGTGTGTGTGTATTGGAGACTCAGTGCATGAAATTCGTGTACTGGGGTGGGAGGGGATGTCCCTCTCACAGTCCAGGACTGCTGGCTCCCAACCACTCTCCTGCCTGCCTGCCTGATTGCCTGTAACTTCTTTTGCCTGCCAGCCTGATCACCCCCTAACCACTCCCCTCCCAGCCTGATCAATGCCTAACTGCTCCACTACCAGCCCAAACGCCCCTAACTGCCTTCCCCTGCAGGCCCTGTCACCCCTAACTGCCCTCCCCTGCAGGCCCTGTCACCCCTAACTGCTCTCCCCTGCTGGCCTGGTCTCCCTTAACTGCCCTCTCCTGGCAGCCTGATTCCCCCCCAAACTGCCCTCCCCTGCGGGCCATCTTGTGGCAACCATCTTGTGCGAGGGAGTGACAGTCAATTTGCATATTTCCTCTTCATTATATAGGATATTTATATATACACTAAGGGCCCGGTGCACGAAATTCGTGCACAGGGGGAGGGGGAGGTCTCTCAACCCAGCCTGCCCCCTCTCACAGTCTGGAACCCCTCAGTGGATGTCCTATGATGGCCCCAGTCTGCCAGGAGCCTTTTGTGTGTGTGTGTGTGTGTGTGTGTGTCTCGCCACTGGGGACCTGCCCCCAGCTGCATCTGAGGCTCAGAGCAGTCCTCCTGTGTGTGTCTACCTGCTGGGGGCCTGCTCCCAGGCATACTGTTGAGGCTTGGAGCAGGCACCCCCTCTATGTTGATCTCTCAGACTATTGCCCTCCCCTGCATGTTGTTGTCTTTTTTGAGCTGTGGCCAGGGCTGGGTGCTGCCTGCCTCCCAAGCTTGCCTATTGCCCATCTTCCTCCAGCCACCAGAAAGCAGGGAAAACCCTGCCTCACGGTCAGGCCAGCCTTTTCCTGCTCCCTGATCCCTGAAAGGGACCTGGGGAGCCGCCAAGCAGGCCCCCAGCCCCAAGAGCTTGTTTTCCCACTCTCCAGTGCCCCCCAAAGGGCCTGGGGAGCCACCAAGCAGGCCGCCAACACTTTCCCACTCACCAGTCCCCTGCTGCCTTCTTTCCCACTCCCCGGTGCCGCCAAGGAGTCTGGGGAGCCGCCAAGCAGGACCCCGGCCCCTGTAGCCTTGCTTTCCCACTCCCCGGTGCCCAGTAAAGTGCCTGGGCAGCCGCCAAGCAGGTGGAGACCCCCTGCCGCCTCTTTCCCACTCCCTG
>PVJC01015662.1:0-34713 GCA_004026665.1 Murina feae | reverse complement strand
ATCTCTAGACATTTACATTCCACATTTGGTCATGTGGATTTTAGCTCATTGTTCTGATCTGGTAAAAGCTAAGAGAAATTCTGTCATAAAAATAATCAGAAAATTATATAACAGAAATCTAGTCCAAAACTATTTCTTACAAAAATAAGATGCTACTTTGAGAAATGAAAAAAAAATACAAATAGACCTAGCTGTGGAACAGATTACTCCAAAAATTGCAAGTAAAGATCTCTTATCCTATTATGCAAGTTCATCTTTTTTATTACTCTTCTAGGGCTGGAATATATGCTTAATCTGTATCTGAGTGTTAGCCTTCTGGGATCCCTCAAATCTAGTTGCCTTGGTTAAGGAGGGCTGTCAGGATAGATTTCATGTTCAACAATTTCCACTCAGCCACCTTGGGCTGGCAAGCACTGCTCAGTTTATAACAGTGCCTGGCATGTGGTAGGTTCCGTGTTGGTTGAAATAGTAGATATTTCCAGCAGGTACAGGCAGCAGCATTGGCGATTAGCAGTAACACAGCCCCCTGACAGGGACAGGAGAGGCAAGCTGTCTCTGAGCCCGGCTATGTATAGAACACCTCTAGTCACAAAGGAAGCAGGGCATACCCAGCCAAATCTTTGTACTAACTCCTGCCAGCACCAATTTTGTATGACCTAGCTGTCCTCCTCCCCACTGTGCTGTGAACTCCATTTGAAGAGGCTCTACTTTTAGGTTATTTGTGAATGGAATCATTTAGTATAACTGTGATTCTCAAAGCTTGCTCCTTGAGTCAGTAGGAGGCCATCACCTAGGAACCAAACATTGGTGGGGGGCAGCAACCAGTGTTTTAATGAGCCCATCAGATGACTCGAATGCATAGTAACTGCCACGAACCACTGCAATGTGCAGGTTGATACCAATCCAGCATCCCTGTCAGAATACAATTTAAACAGATTTGTTCTGATGGGTCAGGTGCTCTCTGTGCTGGTGCTCCCCCAGATCATCTCTACTGCTCATGACTTGGATTTTCAGAATCAGTGAGAAATGAGTGGAAAGTTAAGATGGAAGTTGGGCTTGCACTGGCAAAAGAATCATAAGCCAAGTTCATTTCTTCTCCACTATTTATGTGTTGACTAAAACTGCCAAGAACTGATCTGAGCAGCTAAACTTCAGTGCATTACATCTCTGCTTTCATCTGAGCTGCCATGTTGGCTGTAGTGCTTACGTAACACATGTCCCCCAATAGACGAAACCTTCGCAACCAGAAATCATGAGTTGGACTAGACAAAGGCATCCTCCAAATAGCAGCTGCTGTTGGGACTGGATGTAAAAGATGCTCAAGCAATCTTTGTTTAATTTAATACAATGGCTGCACTTGCTGAGTGGATCCATTTATGACACTTTATAAAAGACAAATGGTGGCAACCTTAATCTTAGCCTTTATCATACATAGCCTTTCTTCTCTTTTTAAAATGTCTGTCTTGGGTCATTATGGATTCAGTTGGCTATCAAGGGGGATTCTATCTCAGAAATGTCCCCTTCCTCAAACAAAGAAATGCCCCCAAAACTATTCTCCAGAGGCATGTTTAGGTTCATCACCAATTTTAAAAATTGAAAATTTATTCCATGTATTTTCAATAGTCAAGATAGCATAATTCTCTACCTCTGTTGTACTCAGGTGCTCTCTTAATTTTGGAAAGTCTGGTAAGAGGATGGAAGGGTGACATTGTAAAGCATTTCTTCAGTGTCCCTAAAGGATGCTCTAATTAAATAGCTCTGCTTTATTTGTCTCTCTCTAATAATAACTCACATCTCAGAAAGCCATAGTTGGATCTTTCTGGTTAATTCATTGTAGGAAAGGAAAATTTCCATCCTTGGCCTTCTTGACTAGGTGAGTAGCAGATGAAATAATTTGCTTTGCTGGATGGCTATTATGCCACCGAGCCAACTAAGGCTCTGTTACCTGATGTTTTGATCTAGATGTTTGTAATTGCTGTGTAGACACTGTTCAAAGCCAGAGCCTTTCTGACCATGAGGTACTGACAGGACACTCATTTTTGCCATCATTCACAGTTCTGCAAGAGAGAATATCGCTTTTTACTTAAATGTGTCTGTCTTTGAAGAATGAAAAGCTGAATTGACACTGCCGGGATCTGAGCCTCCAGGTGTCGGGTTGGGGAACCTCCATATGCCATGGAACCTGGCTTAGCAAGACTAAGCTGATTCCTTCAGCACAGGGTACTGTATCCCGACCTGCGCTGTATGGAGTGAAGACCTTTCCACCAGATTTGGAAGAGGAGTGTTGTCTTGAAAATACCTTGACAACATGGTAAAATAATCAGGTTCTTGCTAACATTGAATACAAGCAAGCTGTTTCTCTGATAATTCTACCAACAATATGAGGTTCTTTACTTTCTTTTTTTAAATATATTTTCATTGATTTCAGAGAGGAAGGGAGAGGGGAGAGAAAGATAGAAACATCAATGATGAGAGAGAATCATTGATCAGCTGCCTCCTGCATGCCCCCTACTGGGGATTGAGCCCACAGTCCAGGCATGTGCCCTCATCAGGAATTGAACCATGACCTGCTGGTTCTGAGTCACACCAGCCAGGCGAGGTTCTTTATTTTCTAACCATTGGCATTTAAGGCCCTCTGTGTACCTAATACAAGCAGTAACAGTAGCTCACATTACCATCAATTTGAGTTCCCAACAATTTATCTTTATTATACAGCTATAGTGATTGTCAGTAATAAATGGGTGTGTACTCACAGATTATACTAAGTGAGCATTTTACCACAAATAAAGAAAGGAAAATTATTGAGAGTTGTTGCTTCCTGCTCATTATTTTATGCTATGGTTCAGTTCAGCTTTTCCCGACAATTGAGAATGAAAGTGTGCTGTCCCTAATGATACCAGGTTTGAGAATTTTTGTCTTTTTTTTTTTTTTCCAGAAAACGTATAGCTTGTTTTTCTATTAAATTTAAAAAATGAATTTTAAAATACTAGGTTGGTTCTGGGGTGCAGTCTAGCCCCACTGTGCTTTTTAATTCACTGAGAAAGAGATGGTGAGTGGGGTTTTCTGGGAAACTGTCCACTGAAACATCCATCCATTGAAAGCTGAGTGGAAACGTGGTGCAGATGGGAGCAAATGAATATATGGAAGATGTTTTCAAAGAAGAGAAAAGTAAATCAAGGAAGCAAACACCCTGTGGATAAGGCCAGCGGCCATGTTCTCGTGTCTAAGAGGGAAAATCCATCCTGGGGAAATCTGCCAATGCCTGTTTAGGGTAAAGGTTAGAATGAGCAAGGGTTAGCAGAACTTGACAACGTGGATTTGAAGCACTTTAGTAAATCAACTAGTGTTGTTGCCGTCGGTGATTTTTTTCTTTTTGTCTCTTGTTGAGGTCGCATGAAAGAAAAATATGGTCTCATCCACTTCCTGTGGCCCACCTTAAGCTAGTACTTCCTCCAAACACACTTTTTTAAATCCCCACCCAAGGATATGCTTTTATTGATTGAGAGAGAGAGAGAGAGAGAGAGAGAGAGGAGAGAGAGAGAACGCTACATTGATCTCTTGCCTCCCATACCTGCCCAGACTAGAGTTCAAACTCACAGCTTAGGTATGTGCCCTGCCCAGGAATTAAACCCACAATTGTTTTCGGTGTATGGGATGATGCTCCAACCAACTGAGCCACCCGGCTAGGGTTTCAATCACTTTTGTATTATGGTAAGTTCTCCATAAGATTTGATGGTGACCACATAGGTCAAAGGTAAGGCTTTTGTGGCTGTGATTTTGAAAATACATTCTTCTTGGCCTTTACATATGCTATTAATTACAGGTTCAGAAATTCTCTTCTATTTGATTTACTAGGGTAGCCTTACTTTATATCACCTTAAAATAAGGTCAAGCTAAGTACTATAAGATATAAAGTATTCAGTGGCAGTTCTCCATTTCTGCGGAGATAAAGAAAGCCTGACTTAGGTAATTGCATTGTCATGTTCAACGTGGCCCAATCGTCTCTGCAAAGCTCTCTTTTGTCTTTTACATTCACAACATACAAGTCTCCTTCATGTGGATCCAAGACCAAGTTGGCCTCTTGTGTAATGTGTGATTAATGGACTCTGGGTCTGGCCTGATTCTTGTATTGTAGGTCTATAAATAATCTTAATAATACATAGTCACAGGTATATTTTTATATCTGTCTGGTTCTCAGTGGTTTTATATCAGTCATTCACTAAGAACAATTATGAATCTTGAACGTCAAGGCAGGACACTCAGTTCCGATTTGGAACATAAATAGTACATCAATTTACAATGAGCTGGGAGTAGGGGAAGCTATAGTTAAAGTACATAAATAATACACTAAACCTGGAAGCAGGGAGGGGACTGTGCAGCAAATGGAGAAAGAGATTGCAGAGAAGTTTAAAAGCAAAGAAAAAAAGAAGAAGAAATATCAAAACAAGTATGCTCACATCTTCAATTAAATGAGGGGATTTTCCCCTTCTATGAGTCTGAGCTGCCTCTGTGTGACTGTGTGTGCCCTGGGGACCAAGGGGCCTGGTAGGCATTTGGCACGAAGGCCCTTCATCTTGGAAGATGTATCTGTTTGTGTTGGGTCAGCTCTGGGTAAATATTCTCGGTGATGAATGTACAAAAACCTAACTATTTGTGGCAGCAATTTTCAACATTTTTCATCTCATGACACACATAAACTAATTACTAAAATTCTGCAGCACACCAAAAATTATGTTTGCCGATCTGACTTTAAAAAAAAGTAGGTGTAATTTGGATTCATTCACACTGGACAGCTATTGTTGTGTTGGCTGTTGTCATTTTTTATTGACAATTTGTACAAATGTAAAATTGCCTTAAACATATTTATATGTATATTCCTATTGAGTGTTTCTGTTAATGACATGCTTTATTTTTAGCATGTCTAACTAAGCCTATTAAAATGCCCTCGTAGAGCCCTGACTGGTTTGGCTCAGTGGACAGAGTGTCGGCCTGCGGACTCAAGGGTCCCAGGTTCGATTCCGGTCAAGGACATGTACCTGGGTTGCGGGCACATCACCATTGGGGGGTGTGCAAGAGGCAGCTGATCGATGTTTCTCTCTCATCGATATTCCTAACTCTCTATCCCTCTCCCTTCCTCTCTGTAAAAAATCAATAAAAAATATTTTTAAAAAAATGCCCTCGTAGAAAACTCTGGATAACACTAATGATTATATCCAGGACCTCTTGATAACACATTTATTGCAATCAGTATCAATACTTAATACCACCAATGGCAATACTACAAATGAACAGCAGGATGTTTGAACATCCTATTAATGTGTTTAACACTGACAGGATGTATTTAGCATCTATAGTGTGAATTATTTGGAGTGGACTGTGAAGTAGATATAAATGTTCCACATGAAAGCAATCTCAGTAATTATAAGTAATAAAAATGAGCATTCGTACACCATTTTCTGAGATGTTGATCACTTTTTAAACATCATGTTGTCGATGATCCAAACAGTCTTTTTGAGTATAGTTATTTTCTCTTTAGACATGAAAGAAAGGGTATCTAAGAGGAGATTGGCCTTAGGCAGTTGGTGAGTGTGTCGGTGATTTGAATCCAGTGCTTTTGACTCCAAAGCCTGGACTGGAGATGCTGGTCAAGGCTTCTGCCCTTCCTCTGTCACAGATCAAAGCAGACATCACTACAGGGTCCCATTTCTCTCTCGCCTAACTAGACAGAGACCAAGAATCCTTCTCCATGCAGACAAAAATCTGTCTGCTCTCCTGCGCTGTGTTCTTTCTAAGTGTATTTTGTTGGGCATTAGTACAGATGAAATATAGCCAGAGTTTGTATAATAACTGCCGAGCACGTCAGCACCCTCATGTGAGCTACAAATTGTCCTTGGTTGAAGGAGGTAGATTTCTGCAAGTGGCTTTGATGTGTTAATCTGCTCCAGGAATTTGGGTCTGCCTCCTTTGGGAGGGGAGAGGTTTTCTGCTCAATATCTACCCTTTTATTTCTTACTTCACAAGGACTTGACTCTAATTGGCCAACTTGGAGTGTGCTGAGGTGCCCTATTTCTGTCTGGGATAACAAAAACATTCCAGTTGACTGACGCCTTTTATTGGGGACAGTTTGACCTGACTCTAACCCTCCCACTCTGCTTGCCAAGGAAAATGATCGCTGACTGGCCTTAGCTCCAACTTTTTTTTTTTTTCATTTCATCCACATTATTTTCCTATTTTCTTAAAAAAACAGCAGACTTGTCCAAGTGCCTAGCTACTATGGCAATGAGTGCTATTTAAATAGATGCTGAACACTTGTGTCCCAGCTTCAGTGAGTCAGTGGAAGCGATTGTGGGCTCTGAATTGTAGAAATGCATGGGAAGAATGTCTGTCTCTGGGGCCCCTGAGCTCCTCTTGAGCCCTTGAGAGGCCTGTGCTCAGGAGGAAAGGCTGATGTAATGATCACACACATTCAGGTGGAAGGGTTAGTTTTGCCCTGAATGGAAAATGTCCAAAAAATGGCTACTTGGATCTTCCGCTTTGTAACCACAGCAAAGGCCTCGAGAAAGAGAAAGTGAACAGGAAAGCCCTCAGAAGCTCTAAGAGTTTGCAAAATGTAAAGCCTTTGTTATCAGCTTATGGTTTTTCTGCCTGAGCAAATGTCCCAGCTTATTCAAATGTATGTATTGATTTTTTAAAAATATGCAATTGACATTGAGAATCTTGATCCTCGCTCTAGCCGGTTTGGCTCAGTGGATAGAGCAGGTGTCCTCAAACTTTTTAAACAGGGGGCCAGTTCACTGTCCCTCAGAATGTTAGAGTGCCAGACTATAGTTTAAAAAAAAACACCTATGAACAAATTCCTATGCACACTGCACATATCTTATTTTAAGCAGGACAGGCAGCGGCGGCAAAAACACCCGGTGGGGCTGGATAAGTGTCCTTGGCGGGCCGCCTGTGGCCCGCGGGCCGTAGTTTGAGGATGCCTGGAGAGTGTTGGCCTGCAAGACATTAGGGTCCCAGGTTCGATTCTGTTCAGGGCACATGCCCAGGTTGCGGGCTCAATCCCCAGTAGGGGGCGTGCAGGAGGCAGCCAATCACTTATTCTCTCTCATCATTGATGTTTCTCTTTCTCCCTCTTCCTTCCTCTCTGAAATAAATTTTTTTAAAAAAAATTTTTTAAAGAACTTGATCCTCAGTAAATGAGCACTGCCTTGCAGAGTCCTGCTGTGTAGGTCCTGAGTATGCTGGGAAGCCACACTGCTGTGCACAATTACAGGTGCAAAACCCGGCTGACAGGAACATGACATTTTCCGGAGATGCCTCTGTCATGTGATCACAGCGTGCTGTGTTGACCCTGTCACTCTAAAGAGCCAGGGCACATGGGGGGTCTGTTAGTACGCGTGGTTATTAGTTCTGCCAGAAAAATGTGACTTGGCTCCTTTGATTAGATTTCTTCAAAGTTGGCAGTGGATGTGGATGCCTGCACATACAGAGATTAGCAGCTTTTTGCTGCCTTAGCAGTGGGCAGAGGAGCAAAGAACAGGCCTAAAATTTCCGTCAAAGGTAAGCTCAACATTGGAAAGGACTTCCTGACTTTAAACACCTGCTACTGTTCCCTGGGAGGAAAAGAGCCTTACAAACTTTCTTCTCTCTTCTCTTCCTCACCCCTCCCTTCTGTCCTATTTCCTTTTCCTTTCTTTAGGAATTCCTCCTATGTAAAATGGAGAAAATTATAAGACAGGCTGAGGCAAAAGTATGTTTACCGATGTGAATACGCATAGCTGTTTTGATCCTGTACTATTTATTGATGATTGTATTATTTTCCATATGAACAACTATAAATCTACTTTTGCCCCACCCTGTACACTTGATCCTTATTATTTGCAGATTTCATATTTGTAGATTCACCGCTCACTCAGTTTTATATGTAGCCCCAACATCAATCCTCATGGTGCTGCCTTTTGCTGATGGGCACAGAGCGTGACACAGTTGAGGCCCTCCCCGCTCAGCAAGCATGTTCCCAGGGAAGCTGAGCAAGACCCTCTGTGTGCTTGTTGCAGCTCTCATGCTGTAATTAAGTGTCCTCTTCTCTATTTGGTGCCACATTTTTTGCATTTTTCTGCTTTTTGTTGGGGATTTCACTGTTCGAAGTGGCCCTCAAGCATGGTTTAGTTCTATGAGTCAAGTGGGGAAGGAGAGAGACACAACATCTTAGAACTTGGGGCATGGCAGGCAGCTGGAGATAGCTTCTACTCCTGGCATCACAGTGACTGGGGCAGAGGGAGAGGCCCCCTAATAACAGCCCCACAGCAGTTGGTTAGCCCCCCTGACACTTTCAGGGCAGTGGAAAGCCCCAGGGTGGGCCTCAGACCCTGATTCCTCACAGGCTGTATTGGGCCAGAGCCTGGGCACCCAGGTGGGCTCCTGGGTGAGATGTGTGTTGTGTACATGTGTGGGAAGAGCCCTGAGAGTTCTAGAATCATGTGGAGGAGAATTTAGGAGATGTGGTGTGGGGTCTGAGAAGATGAGGTACATAGTTTATTACTGTCGATGTGATCCCGTCAAACTGTGGGTTACACTGTTAACATGCAGCAATGCTCGACTGTGCCTCTTTTCTAGCTGTTCAGTCCTTACCTTAGTCCTGAAATCTCTGTAAAATCTTGAAATCAAAAATATAGGTTGTCTCATAGAGTGAACTTGCCAAACCACTGCTAGGTATCAGGTAATAATAGGTTTGCCTCCGTCAATATTATTCCAAGTGTATTTCACAGTGTGTTTTAAAGGAGGAAGGGGCGGGGAACTAATCATGTGACTCCTTTGATTGAAACCTGTCTTGGCTCCCAAGGGAGCTAAGATTAGCAGGGCCGCGGCTAGGGTACAAAATGTAAAGAAGTGTCAAAAAGTCAGTAGTCAATCTAAAAAATGTTTAATGCACTGTTTTCTTAAGATGCAGTAGGCAGACTGTGGTTCGCATCTGTGTGTGTCAAGGAGGCTTTCTTGACCCATACCCCGTGTTTCTGAAAGACCACCCGCCATACACCTCATTGTACGTGTCCTCCTCCTGTGGCAGACTCCGTTCCCATGACTTTTGTGGCCACTTTCCTTGCTGAAGCCCACAGGGCTCCTTCCTCCCAGGCCTTTGCTGGTTGTTCCCTTTCTGATACCTCCCTTGGGCTCACTTAATTGTCCCTTCTCAAGGTCAAGCTCCTCCTCTAAGTCCTCACAGAAGTGAGTGCCCTTCCTTGAGAGCATTTGGCAAGTAGATAGGCATTGGGTCATTTTGTTAATTAAGCTCTAACTCTTCCAGTTGATTGTAAGTTCCATCAGAGCAGGACCCAGTTTGTTTATAACTCTCATAGCACCGTGGCTCAATTATCCACGATAAATGGGTGTTTTATCTAATGCGCTTCCAGTGCAACCTCATGATAGTGAATCTTAAAATTCTTATCAGAATTATTGGGGTGACATTGGTAAATGACAGTCTGTAAATCTCCGGTATGCAGCTGGGTAATGCAATATCTGTTCTACTCTATTGTGCGCTCACCACCCCAAGTCTAGTCTGGATCTGGAGACTTTAAATGGTTATTTTCCTGGTTGTGGGCACAGCAACACCACTTTGTTCATGCTTTGTGGAGTTCTTTCACATCTTCACAGTGGCTCTGGCAAGTAGATTAATTAGGTTGCGTCCTAATCTCTGTTCATAGTATCTCAAACAAATCCTTCAGGAGGCCATCGCTGTACAGGTGAGGACAATGCATCTCAGAGGGGCTAACTGAGCTGGCAGCACTGCAAGAACTGCTCCTGGTGTGTATGGTTCTGAGCTTTTTGTCTTTCTAGCCCGCCACCCCCTATCTTTCTAGCCCCACCAAGCTGACTGTATCAGGAGAAGGTACTGGAGGAGAGTCCCCTTTCACTTTCCAGCAAAAAGATGATGAGATTCGGAACCTTTTCTTAGCATTAATACCTTGTCTGTTACTCCTTTTCCTGTTACTCCTTTAAAACCTACAGTTTGCCTGTCTTTGCTCTTAGAGGCTGTGTTTGGTGTGAGTGCCACAGTGAATAAAAGGCAATAAAATAAATAAATACCCAGTAATAAAAGGCATCTCATGATACAATATCATTTTCTTTCTCTCATTCATTCTCTCGGGTTTACTTTACCCTCTGCACCGTGGGGGACTCAACTGGACGTGGCTCTTACTGCCTTCGAGCTAAACTGGCTTGAATATGAGGCACTGTCTCATATTAGTCTTGTTCACTTGATAGACCTTCGCAGAAGTTAAGCACAGACTGAAGTATTCCTTAGTGTAAGGACCCAACACCTGGTCTCAGATTCCATGTGGCCACCGTGGAAGCCGTTGGCTGCTGTTTGCACTTCTGCCTGAACTCTGATGTGGTAAAAGATTCAGCCTTGGAGATACTCCATTAGCAACAATCCCTCTAACACAAGTCCACACCCTTCCCCCATAGACAGTACACCAGGACTGAGCCTTTTGTTTTGGCCCATCTGATGTGGCTAACTTAAGAATTAATGCTTGCCCTGGCCTGTGTGACTCAGTTGGTTGGGCATTGTCCTGTTAGAGACAATAGGTTGCTGGTTAGATTCCCAGTCAGGGCATGTGCCTGGGTTGTGGGCTCAATCCCCAGTAGGGGGCGTGCAGAAGGCAGCTGATCAGTTTCCATCACAGCAATGTTTCTCTCTCCCTCTCCTTCTCTCTCTCTCTCTCTAAAAATCAATTTAAAAATCTCTTTTTTAAAAAAAGAATAAATGCTTATTCTCCGAGGCAGTGCAGCAGGTACAGATCCTGGGAGACTGAATGGCACAGACAAGGTTGTGTTCTTATTTTCACTAGCAGTGAGGACTTAGGTAAGATTTTTAAGCAGGAGAGTGACATACTATATGTAACTGTTTGACATAGATATTTTGGGCAGCAAAAGTGAGGTTGGGGGCTGAGAGATGATAGGCTGGGAGACCAAGCAGGAAGAGTGTTTTGGTAGTAGAGACATGAGGTGGGAGGGGTGGTGCGAACCAGAGGAAAAATTGTGAGAAAACAAAAGGGAGGACAGACAGGAGAGACCTTGAACATTTGATAACTGATTGTTGGGGTGGGGATGTTGAGAGTGAAAATACTGAGGACAACTCTTGGGTTTGTCTCTTGTGTAACTGGGATGGAAGGGGGGTGGGGTGGACGGACAGAACCCACTGTGGACTTTTGCTGAGAGATCAAGGGAAGAGGCTGGCAGATTAACCAGTTTATGGATTAATTATTAAGACACAGCAGGGGCCTGGGAGCTCCCCTCCTCACTAATTAGTTAGCTGGTAATTAGGCAGTGGCTGATTAATACTGTTGCCTGCCCCCCTGTGGGGTGGGAGGAGAGGAACTGAGCCACCCCCAGAGTTGCTGGGGTGCATGAAGGGGAACCTGGAGCCTCTACCATTATATGACATCCCCTCCACTCCTCCCAGAAACCCTACGGGTTTTCTCTTCCTATAGCTATTCAAGTGATCTTCCAAATGGAGAAAAAGCAGAAAGAGGGGGAAGGGTTTGTACCACGGAATTATCATTCTCCGCAGTGATGTTTTGCAGAAACGCCATGGCAACCTTCCTCTTCAAATACTTGGGCTTCGATTTTCATTCATTTGTCGAGTGCACATCAAAGTTTGATTTTCTGTTTTGGAACCACGACATGGGTTCTGCCTCTCCCATCTTGGGCTTCTGTCCTCTAAGATGTGCTTTGCTGACATGAAATGAAAGTTTCCCCAGGCTGACGTAGCAGCTTAAAAGTAAGTGTCGGAGAGAAACTCCAACCTGAATTTGCTCAATGCTTTTGAAATTTAAATTCTCCAAGTCCCTTTAATTCATGGGGTACATTCTGACCTCCTGTTGGAGCCATATGGAGAGTTCAAGAAAGGGTTTAAGTGGAAGGAATATTTAGAATCCCCCTTCCTAGCCCTCTAGCCCAAACATTCTCTGATATTGTATTCAAATACCTGTGTCAGAGTATCTGTCTGAGACTTCACTGAAGTATCTGTCTCGGTGGAAGTCCTGCATCTCCAGGGTTCCCCATCCTTCCCTAGACACACAAGCAAAACACGTTGCAAATGCAAGAAGAAGGGGCTCAGTGGAACTGTGGGAACTGAGTTACAAGGGGGCAGCATCCGAGCCGGAGAAAGACTTCGTTTAATAGTATTTTAAAAATTAAAATTAAGTGCCAATATTTTTTAAATCAGTAATTTTTGTTTCTGCTTCTCTTGAAAAATAAAAACTGAAGACCAAAATCAGGGCCAAAATTTCCACTTGGCAGCCATCAACTGAAGATGGGTTCGTGTCCTGCAGAACTCATGGCATGTGTGGGCCCCGGAGGGCCCTACCCCCAGCAGGCCTTGCTCTCTCCATTGCACGAGGTCCTCAGGACTCACTGGGAAGTGATGTTCTCCAGCAGCCTTCCTTGACCCCCCAGGTCAGGAACAGCTGCGCACCAATGCTCCGGACATAGTCATAGCAACTTTTATAACTTATATATACATGTATAATATTATGTGCAAGAATTATCTATATATATAAAACCCTAATATGCAAATAGACCAAACTGTGGAACAACTGAATACCCAAACAACCAATGGCTATGACGTGCACTGACTACCAGAGGTATACACAGAACATGGTAGGCATCGGCAGCAGGTGGCAGAACATGGAACATGATGGGCATCAGCTGTGGTGGGATGGTGGAGCATGTGAGTGGGGGAACCAGACTAAGGTGGGTTGCTGCTCACTGTCATTGAGATGAAAATTCTTTGCTACTGTGTGCTACAGTCCCCCAACCCCTCTAGCACTCGCACCTGCTGCTGGCGCCGGCCCTGCTCACACCCACTGCCAGCGCTCAGTGCCAGCCCCAATCGCTTGGCGCTGTCAGCGGGTGCGAGTGGCGGCTGCCAGCCCTGATTGCCCATCAGGGCTTTTCCACCTCCCACTGCTCCTGAGGGGCAATTGGAGCAGCAGCTGCTGCTCACACCTGTTGATGGCACCAGCCCTGCTTGCATGGTGCGGAGCAATGGGGCCGAGGCCGTCAGCGCATGGGAGCAGCGATGGTGGGAGCAGAGCTGCTAACAGATGAGATCAGGGGCCAGGGCAGGTGGGGACAGGTGGAGGTGTGGAGGATGGGCTGAGACCTGCCCCTGTACCCACCTAGGCTTCGCGGCCCACAGTTCCTTTCAAGGTGCATGAATTCATGTACTGGGCCCCTAGTATGTTGTGTATTATAAGCACGTGATATAATTACTACAGGCCTGATGCACAAATTTGTGCACAGGTGGGGTCCTAGGCCTGGCCAGCGATCAGGGCCAATCAGGGCCAGGCCAATCAGGGCGTGCTGGCTGGGACAAAGAATGGGGCACAGGAAGTTGGCCACTGGCCCAGAGGAGGGAGCTGGCCCTTGGCCCCCCTAGGAAAGGGGCTATGTCCACAGCCACCCATCCCCAGTTCCTCGTCCCAGCCTGGGGCCAAAGACTCCTGTGGGGTTGGGAGAGGAGGCGATGGTTGCTGGGCACAGAAGGAATGGACACTGGATGTTGACACCTCTGCCAGCAGTGGGAAGTTGGCTGTGAGAGTACACTGACCACCAGGGGGTAGCTCCTGTGTTGAGCGTCTACCTCCTGGTGGTCAGTGCGCATCATAGCGACTGGTCAACCAGCTGTTCTGGCCATTCTAGTCATTTAGGCTTTTATATATATATCTAAACTAATAAAAGCGTAATATTGAAATTAACCGTCTCTTCAGGATGGGTAAGCTACGCCCACCAGCCAATCAGAGTGACTATATGCAAATTAGCCTAGCCAAGATGGCGGAGGCCGCAGCCCGGGAGAAGCTGCACACAGGGTCCAGCCATAGCGCAGAATGGGAAGAGCAAGCAGGCAAGTGGCCGAAGCCGTGGGTGGGAGGAGCAGGGCGGGAAGAGGCTGCGGCCTGGAATCGATCATTGCGGGGCACACACACGGGCCTCCAGGGCTCCCCATGTGTGCCCTGGCCACCCGATGGCTTCCCAGGTGGAAGCCCGGGGGCGGGACCAGCCGGCCAGCCCCGAGGCTCCCTCCTGGGAAACGATCGGGTGGCCAGGGGCACACGCGGGGAGGCCTTAAGCCCCTGGCCACCCAATCGCTTCTAGGCGGATGGCCCCAAAGCTCAATGGGAGCTGTGGGCGGCTTGAAAACGGCCCTCAGCCCCTCTCCCAGGCTGACCAGGCACCCCAGTAGGGACCTGAACCCTGAAGGGGCTGTGGCCAGCCTAAAAACTGCCCTCAGCCCCTCACCCAGGCTTGCCACACCCCATGGGGTGAGGATCCCCACTGGGGAGCTTGGCCAGCCTGCAAACAGACATCGGCCCCTCACCCAGGCTGGCCAGGCACACCAGCAGGTGGACATCCTCAGAGGGGTCCCAGACTGCCAGACTGCGAAAGGGCACAGGCCAGGCTGAGGGACACCCCCTGCCCCCCCAGTGCACAAATTTTTGGGCACTGGGCCCCTAGTGTGTGTGTGTGTGTGTGTATACACACTATTTTACATATATAAATTTTTACTATATATATGTATATATGCTGGTGTACACACACACATGCACATACATACAGAAGTTTCTTGGATAACATTGTTTCATTCAATATTATTTCATTATAACATTGATGAGATGCAGTAGGAACTTAACTCATTTCAATTAGCCTATGCTAAAATTGGTTTTATAATATATCATTTGCTTAAAGTCACAGGACTTATTGACTTGAAGTGAGGACTTATTGTACATATATTTTTGCTATTATATTTAACTAGAGGCCTGGTGCATGAAATCTGTGCATAGGGGGGCGCTATCTCTCAGCCCAGCCTGCACCCTCTCCAATCTGGCACCCCTCAGGAGATGTCTGACTACTGGTTAGACATTCCTCTCACAATCCGGGACTGCTGGCTCCCAACTACTTGCCTTCTTGCCTGCCTGATTGACCCTAACCACTTCTGCCTGCCAGTCTGATTGCCCCCTAACCACTCCCCTGACAGCCTGATTGACACCTAACTGCTCCCCTGCCTGCCCAATCACCCCCCAACTGCCCTCCCCTTCAGGCCTGGTCCCCCCCAACTGCCCTCCCCTGCAGGTCTGATCGCTCCCAACTGCCCTCCCTTGCTGGCCTGGTTGCCTCTAACTGCCCTCCCCTGCCAGCCATCTTGTGGTGGTCATCTTGTGACCACATAGGAGCAGCCATTTTTTACTACATGGAGGAGGCCATCTTATGCAAGGGTGTGGTGGTTAATTTGCATATTACCTCTTTATTATATAGGATTGCTTGCTGACTTAGCACCTCTCACTGTAATCTGGGCTCCATAAGAGCAAATACTTTCTCATATTTGCTATTATACCTCTAACATCTTGTATAAGCCCAGCCAGAGCCGGCATTCAAATAAATTAATTTTAAAAATAAGGACAGTAGACTAAATGATTTCTAGGGTCTGTTTTAGTTGTAATATTCTCTTGCTTTGATGTTTCTCTTCAACTGAGCATGTATTCAGGGGCTCCTCCTATGAGTAACACATTTTGCTGGTCTCCGTGTACAACTGAATAAGAACAGTACACTTTGGTTCATCTCCCTCTCTTTTAGCTCATAGCAATAATGTAAGAAATGGAAGGGAACTGGGAATTCAACCCCCGAATTTGCAGATGGGGAAACTGAGGCTAGGAGAAGATCATTGACTTTCTCGTTGTGCATTTATAACTCAGGCTAGAACCTGGGCTTCCAGAGGAGAGTTCTCCTGCCTGGATCTCTGGTCTGAAGGAGCCAGTGGTCAAGGTGGAGGAAAGAATAAAGTAAATGCCAGTGTCACCTTGATTGTGAAAATAATAAATCCTAGAGAGGTTTGGAGGACAGAAGTCACTGCAGAAGCATAGCGAGCTTTAAGTTGAATCCAGTGTCCATAGCAATAGTTGTCAAACTGGGGTGCTCAGGTACATTCTGGGGGGGAGAGAGGGTTAGGGAGGGGACTTTGCATTCTTTTTGAAAACAGTGAATATGCACCAATTCTGATTATCTACTCCTGAATTACAGGGGTTTTGTATGTTTTTCTGAATGGCATGACACTATCCTGGCCAGTGGGGAACAGAAAGGAGGATAATTGATTTGTAAATGATGTGTGTGCACTAATAGGGCCCTGCGGTGACATGATGATGTTTTGCCGTAGACTGGAGCTGTGGCAGGGACATGCTTATACTGCAAAGGGATATGATCACAGCAGAGCACCATCGTCTACCGTATTGTTTGAATGAGTTGACTATTGCTAGTTTTGTATTTACTTTTTACATTTATTTTGGTTTCACAATTGTATAAGAGCTATAAGCAGAAGCACTTTGCATGGACTTGTGTTAGTTTTATGCATATTTAAGCAACATTGCAATAAAAATAATGTAAGACAATGCTGAAGGTCCAGGGGATTTTATCTTTGAAAGGAGTCTATGCATTCATTATTCAAGATGGTTGTATATACTGACTCCCTTTCACATTTTCATGTAAGCTATGAGAAACCATTGGCACGAGAGGGAATTCCAGGGGCATGGCTTCTTTGGTTGTCAGAGTAAATTTCTTAGAAAGAACTTGGTGTGGGAGACATATGTTCTTCCTTCAGTAGGTGGCTATTCCCACAGGCAATTCTAGAATCTAAGAGGTAATTCTCTTTTTTTCATTTAATGGAGTTGATCACTCCCACCTCTTGAGATGGTTTCTTTGTTTAAATTATTTTAATTCTTCAATGATAATTGACATTCAGTATTATATTAGTTTCAGGTATACAGCATAGTGATTAGATATTTATATATAACTTATGCAGTGATTACCCTGAGAAATCTAGTAGCCATCTGGCACCATATGTAGTTCTTACAATATTTTTGACTGTATTTCCTATGCTGTACTTTATGTATCTGTGACTATTTATAAGTGCCAACTTGTACTTCTTAATGCCTTTACCTTTTCACCCAGCCTCCCTACCAGGTAATGTTCAATTTGTTCTCTTCTATGAGTTTGGCTCTATTATGTTTATTCATTTATTTTGCTTTTAGCTTCCACATATAAGTGAAATCATATGGCATCTGTCTTTCTCTGTCTGACTTATTTCACTTAGCATAATGCTGTCTAGGTCTATCCAAATTGTCATAAATGATTAGATTTCATTCTTTTTTATAACCAAGTAATATTTCATTGTATATATGTACCACATCTTCTTTATCCAGTTGTTATTGTTAGACACTCAGGGATGCATATGGGATGCATATGTCCTTTTGAATTAGCGTTTTGGATTTCTTCTAAGAGGTAATTCTGACTATTGTTTTGCTAACTCTAGGACCTAATCCTTTGTAAAATATTAGGAAGTACAAGGTCTGAGAGGTGAAACGGTGTACCTTATTTAACGTGGTGTAAGCTACAGGTCTGCAAACTATGTAGCTCTTGGCCTGCAAACTTTTTATAAAGTTTTATGGAAACTTAGCCACACCCATTTGTTTACAGGTTGCCTGTGGCTGTCATAGAGACATAATGGTCCTCAAAGCCTGAAGTCTTCACTATCTCGGGCCCCTGGTATGTGCCTTCTAAAAACAGTCATTTCTGCACTGTGTTTTCAGCTGATGAGCATTTCAGTTATTTGATTCTCTAAAGTGATTTAATTAATTGTTTCTTTTTTCACAATTAGGGAATTCTAAATGGCTGTTGCTTTGTGTAAGATTCTTTGATTTCTCTAATGAGAGAATCTAGCCTATTCTCAACATTGATTGCTGCTTTCTTAAAATAGTTAGGAAATTGGAGGCTGGTGAGACACTGCTTTAATCACTGACACGTACCTGGTGGAGCTGGCCCGAGGCTGAGCTGTGAATCAGATGCTTGTTTCCAGCTGCCAGCCTTCTCTTTCCGGGTCTCTGCCTTCCCCACGCCTTGTTCTCACCGTCTTTGGGAGGCAGTGCCCTTTGACTCTTTCTTGCCTCAGCCACACATCAACAAAGGCTCTGCTACCTCACTTTTATCTCCATTTAAATGCATGTAGTTTGTTCGCATCTAAATTTCCTGCCAAGTAATTGCACTTGAAGCTTTTCATCTCTACTGTGAAATAAGAAGCTTTGGCCTCTCTTAAAGATTTGACCACTTTATGCCCAGCTAGCATGGTTCAGTGGTTGAGTGTTGACCCATAACCAGGAGGTCATGGTTCAATTCCCAGTCAGGGCACATGCCTGTGTTGTGTGCTCTGTCCCCAGTAGGGGATGTGCAGAAGACAATCAATGATTCTCTCTCATCATTGATGCTTCCATCTCTCTCTCCCTTTCTCTCCGAAATCAATAAAAATATATTTAAAAAGAAGATTTGTACAACTTAGAGGTGTTGAGGGAGATCAGGAAGGTAGAAGAAGCTGAAAGAGGGATGCTGGGGATAGGAATTTTCCTGGAAATGGAGCAAATGCCCCTGTATGGTTCAGAGATTCTAATCCTGTGTAGATTAGGGCCTGTGGCTCCCTCATCTCAATAGCCCTAAATCTTCAAGGGGATATAAGACTTTAAAAACATTTTTTTCTCAGTATGGTTGACTTACTTAAGACTAACATTAAAAAGCAGAAGACTTGGATGCTGTTTGGGACACTTGACTAGAGATGACTCCATACTTAGAGATGCCAAGGGAAGTTGTCCAAGGACTAGGGGTATGATATGACTAAGGGATGATTCCTACAAGAATATGTTTATAACTGAGTTTACTTTGCTAAAGGGAGAAAGGAAGGAAAGAAATTGTTGTTGGGAGCAACCAAAAGGACACTAGAGCTTTATTACCAATTTAGGCCATTCCTGACCCTGCTGGCATTGTTTACCCTTCACCTCTAAGGATTAGGTTGGCCCCAGTGGGCACCCTGGCAGATAAATGATTTAAGAACTGGTACATTGGTACATTTTAACATTGGTTTTAAATCTAGACATATTCAGGTTAAGTTAAAAATAAACATTGACCTCTTCCATGATTATTGACAAGGTTAGCAAGCTGCGAAATGTTTAGCACTCATGCACTTCAAATCTACCTCGTTTTGACATGTGTCTATTTATACAAATTAGGGACTACTGAATACCTTCATGAAGCAAATCATCTTCACCAACAGGACACTAATAATACCCAAACCACTGGTGAGGAGGTGAGAAGGAAAAGAGCCCAGGAATCGACCCCACTGCACCATTGAAGGAAAAGGCAAATTTATTAGCTGAGTTACAAAACCTCTTTCTTTGGAAGAGAAGTGTCTAAACAGAGAACGAGCACAAATAGTGCATTTTAGGAACATTTCCCTTGTCCTCCAGACTCTCCAGTGGGTCTATATGGAGCTCATCCTGCAAGTAGGCTTCTCTTTGGTCCGAGAAGCTCAGTTCTTACCCATTCTACACACACACAGCCATTTTTTTTTTTCCCCCTCCAGAGACTTTGGGAAGAGCTTACACAACCAATCTATGCCCTGTGTTTCACAGAACATTTTAAAGCCATTGACTTTCCTGTTTCTGTAGCTGAACTCAATCAGCTCAATTCCCGGGAGAGGAAGCAGGACCTGGGCCCAGGTGCCCCTGCAGTGCGGTGCCTCCAGCTTCCCTGCAGTCTGGAAAAGCCATTTCTCCCCAGGGAGTGGAGCTGCAGGCTCCTGGAAGGAAGGAAGGGAGGGAGGGAGGAGCAGCCACGTGCTAACAAAGGTGGTGGATGGAAGTATGTAAGGCTGCACTTGCCCGTTTCTGCTTGAATGGCAAATTGGTCCCATGATACGAAGTCATTACATAGAATGGATCCTGTTTAGAAAAAGTAGACTGTTAGTACATCACTCCATTTATTGTCTCTAGTCTGGTATATACCAGGTACATAGGCACAAATACATATTGAAGTGATAAATAATGACTGAATTAAGACCTCAGACTCTGGAGACAGGCAAAATCAGGTCTAAATCACAGCTTTTCCCGTTAATAGTGGTTAGTAATCTATTGCTGCACAACATAATACCTTCCATTTAGCGGCTTAAATTATTATCTCAGCGTTGCTGAGGGTAAGCAACCTGGGCATGGCTTCACTGGGTACCTCTGGCCCAGGTCCGTTCCAAGGCTACCTTCCTTTTAAGGCTCAGCAGGGAGGACCCATTGTCAGCCACCTCCTGTAGCAGTTGACAGGCCTCAGATCCTTGATGGCTTCTGGCCAGAGACATCAGTTCCTTGCCACCTGGGCCTTTCCAAAGGGCAACTCACAGCACGATAGCTGGCTCCCCCCAGAGAGAGGCAACTTACAGAGCCCCAGATGGAAGCTGCAGTGTTTCTGTTTACTTTGTTTTTTTGTTGTAAAAAATATATATATAATATAAAGTTTGCTCTTTTATCTATTCTTTTGTGTACAGGTGAGTGGCACCCAGTGCTTACACAGTGTTGGGCAACCACCAACACTATTTCCAAAACTTTATAATCACCCTAAATAGAAACTCAAAGCGACAGTGTCTTGTACAACCTAATCTTAGAAATGACCATCACTTCTGTTTATTCCTTGGAAGTGAGTCACTAATCCAGCCCACACTCAGGGAAGGGGATTACAGAATGAGAATACCAGGAGGGTGGGCTCTGTGTGAGCATCCTGGACTCCATAGGAGCTATGTGACCTTGGACAGATTTCTTAACCTTGGTAAGCCTCGGTGTCATCTTTGTAAAACGGGGATGGTGTCTACCTCGTAGAACTATGCTCATATTCAAGGGAAACATCACCAAGCTTTCTGTTCACCAACATGAGATTAAATTCATGACCTTGAGCCACAAAGTTCAATCACCTTGGACTCCAGGTTATATCTTCTTGGATTTTCCATGATAGTTCAATAACTGTTACATCTTTAGACCCCTGACAGCATGAGTAGAGAGAGAACCATGAGAGAGAGAAGCAGAGGCAGAACCATGGAGATCTAGAATATGGGTCATAAATATACATAGTGTAATCTTTATGCAAGGGACAGCTTCCTCTAAAGAAGCAGTCTGCCCTGGACCAAGCTTAGCTCATATATTCTCATTGTACCATCTCTGGGAACTGGCCCACCCTCTCCCTCAGTTGCTCTAATTTACCACCAAGAAGCTATCACTGTTTTCATTAAGGCTCCTTCTCTTTCTTCATGCAAATTCCCAAACATCTCTTTATCTCTTCTCTTCCCTGGGAGCTGTCCTGTGCAGTGAATAACAAACAGTTCCTCTGGAGCTCCCTGCATGGGATTATGCAGTGAGCAAGCATTGGCTGCTTTTAAAGCTTTAAAAAAAAATTTCCAAAATGACAACATGTCTGTCTGTTCTTGTCCCTCTCAGAGATCATTCCAAAAACAGACCAGGGTTTCATTCCAAACTCCAGCTTCCAAGTGCATTCTGGGATCACCATACACTCCAGCTTTACCTTTACACATATTCTGTAACCTTAGAGAAGTCCACCTATTTAGATCCATAACTAACCAGCTGAAAATTAATTCAAATGAGTGTTCATTTAAATCAAAGAAGTGAATTGATATTCTGTACAAAGGTTCCCAGTGGTAAGCATTTTGGAAAGACTATTAAAACTTTTGAAATAACAATAGTGTACTAATACTCAAAACCAAAAATAATTAGTGAACAATGTTTTCCAAAATGTGTTCTGTGGAATAAATTGCTATTTGTTTTCCCACTGACCAAAAATTAAGTTGGTAATCTCTAGGTTTAATGAGAGTCTGGCGAGACAATCATAAACTGTTTGCTGCTGGGAATATAAATGGGACTTGTTTCTTAGGAGTCAATTTGGCTACTTCTGTCAGCATTTAAAATGTGTGTACCCTTTGGGCCAGAAATTATTTTAAAAATTGGTTTTAAATCATTTTTGCACATATACAAAAGGGTTTATATACAAGGAGTTTCATTGCAGTACTTCTTGCAATAAGAAAAAAATAGAAACAATGCAAATGTTCAACAATAATAGACCAGGTAAATCAGTTATAATGTGCCTCTATTTTGGAATACTGTGCAGCAATGTTAAAATAATGAAGTGAATTTATATTCTTAATTGTAGAAAGATGGACATAGTATTTTGTTACCTGAGCATGACATGAAATCATAAGTAGGATACATCATATTTACATACGTATGTATAATATTACGTGTATGCCCATGTAAGATTTGTTTGGAAGGATACACATCAAACTGTTAATAGTGGCTACTTTTTCTCTTGGGAAAGGAATAGAATTTTCTAAGAGATAAGGAGGGTTTCTTCCCACTTTACTGTATATTTTTGCATATTGTTAGAATTACTTACAATTAATATTGCTTTTATAACTTCCATGCAACAATTTAAAAATTACCTTTTGAACTTATTATAGAAGTATGTTTGTTTTCAAGCAAAGAAAGAAAAAGAACCCTGTAATCCTTCTACTAACATAATCTTCCATACCTTTTAATACACATGTATTATTTGTAATATGTGTTTAAAATATATGATAAATGCAATTATTTCCTAAATTGCCACATAATAAACACATTTATGTGTCAATATATTTTCAATTATAATATGTCTCATTGTTATAATCTTACGGTTTGTAGGTATATGAGGTTGCTGGAAACTGGGAATTAAAAATCAGGCAAGGTAAACTTTCAATTTAAGAACTGTTACCTGGTTCCTTGCATTGAGTCTTGTCCATCTCTATGCCCACCTATGCCCTGTCAGTCTCTTGAATAAAATCTTCCATGGCTGCCCTTTGCTGTCATAATAACATTCTACCTTTCGTATACAGATTGCAAGGTCCCTCCTTTCCTGGCTCATGTGTATCCTCCAGCACATTTGTTTTTAGCACCTTTAGCTCCAACCCCTGTCAACCTGCCCCCTCACCCTGGCTTACTGTCACTCCACCTTCAGATTCCAACTCCAATTTCTCCCTTTCCACCTCAGATTCCCATTGTGTCTTGTGTTTATCCCTAGTCCTGGGGACCTCTAGTTTTTGCCATTCACAGGCACTTTCCTTTTTCCTGTTACACTAGTTCATTGTGTGTGGAGACTTGGAGCCTGGTTATTATGCAACCTATGCTCCAAGCTCCTCACCTAGTAACCCTATATAATAAAAGGGTAATATGCAAATCAACCCTAGCAGCAGAATCACTGGGAATAACTGGTCACTATGACACACACTGATCACCAAGGGGCAGGCGCTCAATGTAGGAACTGCCCCCTGGTGGTCAGTGCACTCCCACAGGGGAGCTCTGCTCAGCCACAAGCCAGGCTGATGGCTGCCAATACAGCGGTGGTGGTGGTGGTAGCCTCTCCCACCTCCTCAGCAGCGCTAAGGATGTCCGACTGCAGCTTAGGGCTGCTTCCTGCTGGCAAGTGGACATCTCCCCAAGGGGTCCCAGACTGCGAGAGGGCACAGGCTGGGCTGAGGGACTCCCCCAAGTGCACAAATTTTTGTGCACTGGGTCTCTAGTCTATAATAATAAAAGGGTAATAAGCTAATTAGACCAGATGTCCTTTCAGACAAAGCCGGAGCCAGAAGGAAACCAGCCTGGGTCCCGAGTACCAGAGGGAAGCTGGTGCCAGCAGCTGGGGGAAAGCCTACTCTTGCACAAATTTCATGCATTGGGCTTCTAGTCGAATAATAATAGCATCTACCACCTAAGCTTGTTAGCCGGAGAAAGTGAATGAAGACATCTCCGTGGTTTAGAAGGGCCTGGGATGGGTTCAGGGCTCTGTGTGTTTGTGGCTACAGTTTCTCTTATTGGAATCACTGCTCTTTACCTAGTCCATCTGGTTTGGTTGAAATTGGTCCTGCCTTCTGCTAGAGAGGTAGATTCCTGATTAGCTCCAGGAGTGGTCAACTAATCGCCTACTCCTACACTGTGTAATTGGCTCAGGAGAGCCAATGAGAGTCACTATGCAATCTTTACTTTTTTGAAAGAGAAACTCTCTTTTTTTTTTGGTGGGGGGGTGGGTTAGGCATAATGTGTGACAGGCTTTTTGCTGCTACAACCAAGAGATTACAGATGGGAACAGCTCTGAGCACAGAGCCAACAAAAAGCAAGCAGAGCAGAGTGAAGTGAGACAAATAATGTCCTGGTGACACTGTGTGGGGAAGCTTTTGTGAAGCCATACCTGACTTTCAACTCCTCAATCATTGAGCCAAAATTAAACCGCTTGAGGCTAGGTTCCAAGGTCACCCAGAGTTCCAAGGCATGTATTGCATATCTAACCAGTGTCATATCTTAGCATAACACTGTCTCCTGGCCTCTCCTCCTCATTAGATTTTAACCTCTGCAAGGAAAAGCCCTGGGTCATATTAACCTTTGTATCTCCAGCTCCCAACACAGTGTGAGTACATTAGATGCCCTTGAGTAGTTAACATACCCTGTTCAATGCTATAGGCCTATCCTGCATAAAATTCTGTGATTCTATTAGAAACACATAATAGGATAGGGGAAGGAATTAACATTATTGAATGACTGTTAGGAGTTAAATAATGTATATAACATTTTATATTACATACTAGAGGCCCAGTGCATGAAAACTCATGCACTGGGGTGGGGGATCCCTCAGCTCAGTCTGCCCCCTCTCACAGTCTGTGAGACCTCAGGGGATGTCCTATTGATGATTTAGGCCCACTCCCCGGGGGGACTGGGCCTAAGCTGCAGTCTGGCCTCCTTCTGCGGGAGCTGACTGGGCTGATCAGGGGAAGGCACTGCCCCCTTCACCCCACTGCTGCTGCTGCCACTGCCAGCTGCCATGGCTGGCAGCCTCCTCGGCCCTCATAGCCACCGTGGCTGCCTGCCGTCCTCAATCCTTGAAGCTTCTGCAGCTTTGTCCAAAAAGACGTCCAGAAGATGTCTGGTCTATCCGGTCTAATTAGTATATTTCCCTTTTATTAGTATAGACTAGGGGCCCGGTGCATAAAAATTTGTGCACTTGGGGGATCCCTCAGCCCGGCCTGTGCCCTCTCGCAGTCTGGGACCCCTTGGGGGATGTACACCTGCTGGCATTTCTGGCCAGCCTGGGTGAGGGGCTGATGGCCAGCCCAGCCTGTGCCCTCTCACAATCTGGACCCCTTGGGGGATGTCCACCTGCTGGTGTGCCTGGTCAGCCTGGGTGAGGGGCTGATGGCCGTTTTCAGGCTGCCCACAGCTCCCATTGACCCAATGTCCCAGGGAGGCTGGCTGGAATCAGGTTTCTGGGATTTATTTATCTTCTATAATTGAAATGTTGTTGCCTTGAGTGGAGACCTAGGCAAGCAACAAAGCATCCTGTTTGCTTCAGCTCCATGACTTCTATCATTGAAACATTGTTGCCTTGAGCAGAAGCCCAGCCAGACTAGGCAGACAGTTGCAATGGAAGTCTCCTGTTTGCTCTAGTTCCGTGGCTGCCGGCCTCCATCTTGGCTGGGTTAATTTGCATACAGCTGCTCTGATTGGCTAGGGGCGTGGCTTGGCTAGTGGGTGTGGCTTAGGTGTCTTGGAGTGATGGTTAATTTGCATATTACTCTTTTATTAGTTTAGATGTTTAATCAAGAAGCCTAATTGAGCTTTCTCTTTTCCTGCTTTCCTATGATAGGTGAGTGATTTTATCTGTGAATGAAGTAAGAACAAAATATGAGCTATCTTTAAGCATCTAATAAGAAAAATGAAAGGCAGATAAAAAGTACACAAGTTCTTTTTTTTTTAGAGGGAAACAATTATTTGAGTCTTTTCAGTCCAACATGCTAGGCTTTAGAATTTTTTAAAAAAAGAGTGATTTCATTAAAAGATGCCATTTTCATTGTAAAACATTTCTATTCACAAGCCCCTTAAGATTATAGAAAGTGATGTGTTTGTATCCAGCCTCTTACTTAGATTGGGGAGGTTATGTTCTTGTCTATGTACAGGCCAATTTGAAGGTCACAGTTCATTGTCTCGGCTGCCAGCTCATTGTCCCTTATTTGGTAGCATTCAGCTTGGGGACAAGTGTCCAGAAGAGAAACACTGACAGCTGTAACTCCACTTCTCTTGTACTTGGCTCCCTCTCTTGCTCAGGGAGCATGCAGTGGTAAGAACACTTAAGTTACAATGCTTTGTCCTCTATATTTAGGCAATTCATTTTTTTAGGTTAGTTTTTCAGGGCATAAGCATGAAGACTATAGTACAGCCTAGCTCTCTCTTGTGTAATTACTCTTCATAAAGCAATCTACAGAAGTATATTGACCAAGTAAATACAGTCATTAATCATTCAGGTATTTGTATAATGGTATGCAAAAGTTATAGAAACTGATTATTGTGTCCCTTTTGAGGGCTCACCACCAAGACTTCTAAGGCATGAATCACTGGGTAATGTTTTGGGGACATAGCATGCTAATTATGTTAAATACCCATGAATAGCTGCCAAGTCTTATATTTACACTAGAGGCCCAATGCACAAAATTTGTGGAAGGCGCTCTGCCCTCACAACCCCTGCTGCCTTGGCCAGCCCTCGCAGCCCCGGCTTCGTCCAAAGGTGGATTATTGTTCTGCTGCTTGATCTAATTAGCATATTATCTCTTTATTATATAGGATTGTTAATTCAACCTATTCAAAGACTCACTTCCGCCAAACTGACCTTGTTGATTGATTGTGTTGACTGCCACCAATTTCATCAAAAAAGGGGCTAATGAAGAACCTGGAGACAGATTGTGTTATGATTTATATCAGGCCATGAAGGTCCTGTCTCTTGTCAGTGGGAGCTGGAAATAGATGCTGTGGGTAGCTGGATATGGTTGAGATTCTTTTTAATTGGCAGGCATGTTACATTTGGAAATCCTCCAGTGGAACATAAATTAATAATGACATCTCTCTCCTTTATACTTAATCAATGTTTGTTTCCCCATATGTGTTTGTCACTGTTCTTAATTTTGGAAGAGACAAGAAAAACCTCAGATGAGTACATGTCCTATAGGAGTGATGCTCTAGTCCTTTCACTGGACACAAACTCACAAAATAGCTCCTTTTGAGGGCTTGTGCAATAATAAAAGAATTCAACTTCCCTGATAATGGGGTAGCCAAGTTCTGACAGGTGTTAGTTGGTTTCCTGTACATCAAGCAAGAGACAGGAGCATCTCCTTGACTCATTTACATCCCTTTCTGAGTGGACCAGAACATCGCAAGTCAGGACCACACACAAGTACTGGACCATGTGTCCCTTTTGAAAGCCCCACCAATCAGGTCTGTAAAATAATTGTATTTTATTATCTAAGTAAGGAGTAAAGTGGGAAGGGGCAGAGATGAGACCAAAGCTGGTGAGACCAGCATTCCCCTGAGTTATTTTATAGTTTCTTGTGTTAATCCTAGGGGCTTACTTATTAGGCCTGTGGTTGACTTGACTAGATTTTTCTTAGGGGGATGGGGGAAATAGTCATTCCAGCATCTCTTTGCTGCTCCTCCAATTTTTTTTTTATTATCTTTTATTCTTTTCAGAGAGGAAGGGAGAGGGAAAGACAGAAACATCAATGATGAGAGCTGCCTCCTGCATATCCCCTACTGGGGATCGAGCCCGCAACCTGGGTGTGTGCCTTGACTGGGGATCGAACCATGACCTCCTGGTTCATAGGTCAACACTGAATCACTGAGCCACTCTGGGTGGGCTGCTCCTCCAATTCTTTTTTTTTTTTTTAATAAATTTTATTGATTTTTTACAGAGAGGAAGGGAGAGGGATAGAGAGTTAGAAACATCGATGAGAGAAAAACGTCGATCAGCTGCCCCTTGCACACCCCCCACTGGGAATGTGCCAGTCACCAAGGTACATGCTCTTGACCGGAATCGAACCTGGGACCCTTCAGTCCACAGGCTACACTCTATCCACTGAGCCAAACCGGTCAGGGCATGATCCTCCAATTCTTAACACTACTCCTGCATATTTCCCATTAGAAGCTATGAAATGGGCAGGATGGCTGCTCAAGACTTTCTATGAATGCCTCTTTGATGTTACTCTGGAAGCTTCTGAAATGGGTCCAGAGAGGCCCTGAAGCCACAATGTACCGAGGTTTGGTTGCAAATTCCTCTTTCCCATCTGGGTTGCACTCTGTTATGTGCTCCAGCCAAGCAAGCCAAAGGGTCCCCATGAAGCACTCCCAGTGACAGCACAATCTAAGGGGGAAGCAAGCCCTTCTTCCCAAAGAAATTTGCATCTCTCTCAAATTCTCATTAACAGCATCTTGAGAGACAGACAGTGTGTGAGGGCAGAATTTTAGACTGTTATCAAAACCATAGTGTCCTGGCTGCATGGCCTAAACTTCAGATAGCAAACAGTTCTAGGTAGGTGAGTGTTCATCCTTAAATATAAGCAATCTGGGGTTCAAATGGAAATTTTTCTTAACTCTGCATAGTGTTGAATTTCACCCAAGCCCTATGCTTCTGCCCAAAAATATCTCTATCCAGGCCAGTGTTACTAAGTGGTTAGAGCATCTTCACATACACTGAAGGGTTATGGGTTTGATTCCTAGTCAGGGCACATAGCAGGTTGTATTCTCACAGGAAGGTTTGATCCCCGGTCTGGGCATGGGGCATGTGCGTGAGGCAACCAACTGAAATTCTTCTGATCGATGTTTCTCACATTGATGTTTCTCTCTCTCTCTCCCTCTCCTTTCTCTCTAGAATCAATTACTGCAATCACCTCCCCCATATGACTTACATAAAACTCATGGATGACCCCTTTGTTTACTTATAACAAGGCCAGACATAGGCCTTCCAAAACCCCATTCCTTGTCTCATAAATGAGGAATGTGCTCCACTGACCCATCTGGACGAAATGCCTGCTACTTTGACTTGACCAAACTTTAGTTATATCTACAGGCCTCCACTTACCCCTGAGGTTAAACAAGCATTAGAATTCAGAACAATCCATCCTCAAGGGCCCTTCCTGAAGCTCTGCTGGCTGCAGGAGAAACCTTTCCTGCTCAACTCTCCAGTCATGCCACATGCTTCCCTCCTCCCAGGCTTCTCCTAGCTGTGTTTATTCCTCCCACTAAAAGATATGCCCTGTTTGAGATGCTTATAGATCTTATGGTCAGAGGAATCTGCCTAGTGTACTAATATCCCTCCTATTTGAAATAGTCTTTTAAAAATAAAATTTTATCTAGTTCTGAATTTTTTATTTGACATTGCTCTCTCTATTTTATTAGTTAACTAGGGGCCCGGCACACGAAAATTTGTGCACTCCAGGGAGTACCTCAGCCTGGTTTGCACCCTCTCCAATCAGGGAACCCTCAGGGCTACTGGCTCCTAACCACTCACCTGCCTGCTGTCCTGATCCCCCTAACTGCTCTCCCCTGCTGGCCTGATCCTCCTAACTGCTCTCTGCCTGCCTGATAACCTGTAACTGCCTCTGCCTCAGCCCTGCCACCATGGCTTTGTCTGGAAGGTCATCTGGAAGATTTTCAGTCTAATTAGCATATTACCTTTTTATTAGTATAGACTAAGGGCCTGGTGCACAAAAATGTGTGCACTCAGGAGTAGGGGAGCCCCTCAGCCTGGCCTGTGCCCTCTCACAGTCTGGAACCCCTCGGGGGATGTCCACCTGCTGGAGTGCCTGGGGCTAAGGGCTGTTTTCAGGCTTCCCACAGCCCCTTCAGGGTTTGTGCACTGAGGGGTGGGAGGGCTGGTGAGCGCAGGCGTGGACATTTCCCACTGGGTGGCCCACCATCGCACACGCCTGGTGGGCCCCCACCGCTGAGGGGACACACCTAGCATGGAGCCGGGTGGCAGGCCGGGGCAGATGCTGGTGCACAGTCCCTCGGAGGAGGGGGGGCCTGCTGCTGAGCAGACACACCTGGGGTGGAGCCAGGCAGCAGACGCTCACACACGCCCCATGGAAGCCCCCGGTGCAGAGCCAGGGAGCGGACCCAGGTGGCGGACCGGAGGCTGCGGACACTCCCGCATGCCCCACGCAGGCCCCCGGAGTGGAGACAGGCAGCGGACCTGCGTCAGAGGCTCCACATGGGGCGGACGCTCTGCACCAGCTTGAGCATGACCCTGCAGCGTAACCCCCATGCCCTCACCACTGAGCTAACACACCCGCACAAAGCGCCTGTCATGCTGGCCAGCGATGCTTGTGCACACCCAGTGGAGACCCCCAGCCCCAGCGCCGAGCCACCCTGCCAGCCTCCATCTTGGCTGGGTTACTTTGCATACAGCCGCTCTGATTGGCTGGTGGGCATGGCTTAGGCGTCCCAGAGAAATAGTCAATTTCAATATTACTCTTTTATTAGATTAGATGCCACCTTGTCTTAAAAATGCAGGTTGTTAGCAGATTTTTCTATTGTGCAAGGGGAGCCTGCAGTAGCATCCTGGGTTCTGACCAGGGCTTATGCACTGGTGCTTTATCTCAGCAGATGAGATTCCTAGAAGAAGACTCTTGGATGTACCTTGAACATTTCTATTGATTTTGCCAAATCCTCCTCCAAAAATGTTGAACCACTTTAAACTCCCACCAGCAACCATGCGTGTGCCCTCTGTCCTACTTTGATGCCATTATCATTGATTTCCCCAGAGAAGCTTCCCACCCCTCAGCTGGGACTGCTTGGCACTTGAGCCAAACTCACTGTTCAGCCTGGGACTTGATTTCCTGAGATAGAATTATGGAGGAGGAAAAATAGTGTTCCTCTACCCTTCTGAGTTCTTAGCAGAGGCCCTTGTAATGAAAGACAGATTACCAAGAGAAAAACAAAAGTTCATTAATATGTGTACCTCATGTATATGTGGGAGATCCCAGGGAAAAATGAATAACTCCCCAAGGTAGCTTAGAATCCAGATTTAAATACCTTCTTCCTAGGGAAAGGGGACGGGATATCTAGGCCTCTTAGAGGAGAGTACATGAGTTTTAGGAAAGGTGAATGGGGGAGGGGGAGATAGTTTGTAACAAAGTTTGGGTGTGATGTCAACTTGTAGTCTCCTGTGACAGGAGTCAGTCTTCACTGGCTGATGACACTTTTCACATCGAGGGAACCTTTTGTTAGGGTCCAATTTTAGGCAGATCAGGAGACTTTAGTGAAAGCCTCTCCTTGCATTTGCTGTTTTTCAAGCATCTGCAGCTCCAGATCATCAATATAACAACACAGCATATGTTGGGGTGGCATGTTCTCTGACCTTCAGAATAAACCCAACAAAAGCTTGTTTCCTTTCTTAGATGATTTGCAATAGTGGTGTTATTCCCTGGAGACAGTATTCTGACCAGACCTTCCTGGGAGTGATCATAACATACACTGTGCTTGTAGAAAGGCGTGGGCCATATCACTAAATAAATCAGGGTCAGTTTTCTCATCTTGTGGAAAGGGAGATAAAGTTATGATAGTTTATCTCCCTTTCCACAGGTTTCCTGCAGATTTGTGTCTCTGCTGTAGTTCCAGTGGCCCCAGCACCTCCGTGGCTGTGGGGCTGGAGCTGCTGGGTGCTGGACCCACTTGAAGGTTTGTGTCTCTGCTCCTCCAACCCCAGCACTGAGGCTGGGCTTGAGGCTGCTGGGTGCTGGGCCCCCTGTGGGCTGTGTCTCTGCTCCTCTGACCCAAGTGGCCCCAGCACCTCCACAGCCACAGGGCTCAGAGCACCCCATGCCTCGGACCCCAGTGGCACCAGTGCAGAGGCGAGGCTTGCAGCCGCTGGAGTGCCGGGCCCCCTGCAGGCCAGGTCTCCACACTTCGGACAAAGCACAGAGACTTGGCCTGCAGGGGGCCTGGTACCCCAGCGGCAGCAACAACCAAGCAGGCCCAGAGGTCCTTTTCCAGTGGGCTTGGCAGAACACCTGCATCATCACCATGGCGATGATGCAAGCCTCTTGTCCCAGCCACCGCCATCTTTGTCTCAGAGTGATGGTTAATTTGCATATTACTCTTTTATTAGGTTAGATACTGAGTATATTGACTATGACCTGGCTTCCTCCGTAGACTGTAAGTCATGGAATTGTGCCAATGAGGTAGCTGTGAATGGTGAAGCGGCTCCTGGGTGGGATATTAGCTGGCCTGGCACTAACAATCAGCAACTTATTTCTGGGATTTCACATCGTTTTTAGGTGCATTGAGCTCCTTTGGGTTGGATAGAATGGGAACCTTTCACTTGGCCAGAAAATAAAACACATTGTTTAAAAAACAATCCTGGTGTTCACACTTCCATCTAACTATCTCTATCGCTCCCTACCTTGCTTTTATTCTCTTTGTTTTTCTCTTTCTATGCTTCTCATGAGATATATACTTTTTTACTTTGGGCAACAAGGTCACAATTTTTTTTATAATTAAACAGACTGATAACATATTTGTTTTTGGAGGGAAGAAACATCTACTTTATAAATGTAGAAAAGAAAAACCAAACTTTGACTTTGTGGGAAAGGTAACCACAAAATGCTTCAGCAATGGAAAAATAGGCTCGCTGGGGATGTGGGTCTCATTCAGCAGTGATGGCTTCTCCTAGGCAGAGACGGGTAAAGTCTTTAGTTCACGGGGCTGACAGCAGACCCTTATCCCTAACAGCTTGCAGTAAGGAAAATCAAGATGTCCCCTGAGGGTTAAATGAGTGAAACCCACACCCACTGGATGCCATTAGCCATCTGTGGTGGGAACGCAACAGATTTTCTGTCGGTGCGGGGTGAAAGAGTTTGAGAACACCCAGGATGCCAATCAAGGTGATGTGGGAGCACTTTCATAGAAGTAGAGCTGGACGATGGCCGCACTTAGCTCTAACAACCTCATTAGCTGCGTTCTCACAGGAAGGCTGTGTAGACAGAGGGGTGATGTCAGCTCAGAGCTGGGTTTCTTGGTGTGGAGAGAAGACCACTAGCCCGGAAATCTTCGGAAGTGTGTGAAAGTGCACATTGGCCTGCACTGCACAAACACTGAAAAACTGGAGCATCAGGCAAAGAATCTGCATTTTCAATAGAATTTCCTTCCTTACATTATCTTTAATATTTTTAAAACTGAAAATATGTATGCACTATAAATAAGAGTGCAAGTATGATGAAAAGAAAAGTAAATCCTACCTGATGCCTCTGTTTTCTACCCTGAGATAGTAATACTAGTAGCCTGGCAAGCATCCTTGTACCTCATTCTCCACATGCAAACATATATACAGTTATTAAAAGGCTTTCTTTCTTTTTGCTTCTGTTATTTATTTTTCATAAGCTGGGTTATATTACACACATTCTTTTTAAATTAAAATTTTTCAAGTCATAATAGAAAATCCTCCAGGCTTAAAAAAATGCATACCCTATATAATAAAAGGGTAATATGCAAATTGACCCTAACAGCAGAAACACTGGGAATGACTTGGTCACTATAGCACACACTGACCACCAGGGAGCAGATGCTCAATGCAGGAGCTCCCACAGGAGGAGCTCTGCTCAGCCACAAGCCAGGCTGATGGCTGCCAGTACAGCAGTGGTGGTGGGAGCCTCTCCCGCCTCCTAAGCAGCACTAAGGATGTCTGACTGCAGCTTAGGCCTCTTCTCCGCTGACAAGTAGACATCCCCTGAAGGCTCCCAGGCTGCCAGAGGGACGTCTGACTGCCCACTCAGGCCCGATCCCCCAGGGAGCGGGCCTAAGCCAGCAGGTGAACATCCTCCGAGGGGTCCCAGACTGCAAGAGGGCACAGGCATATGAGTGAGTCGTCTCTTTGGACTCAGGTATTCCTTTCCTCTCACAGTGCTTGAATGAGTGCTACCAACTTGTGGCTTCTCAGGTTTGTGTTCTGTTCCATGGCCTGGTTGCTCTCAAAGTTAATTAGCAACAGAACAGGTGGAAAATGCTCACTGGGAAACAAATAAACAAACATAGATACTCCCCCACCTAACACTATACATAAAAAGAACATTCTAGATAGATTCAAGATTTAAGTGCAAATGATATCATAAAAGTATTTAAACAAAAATTTGAAGTCTGTGCAGTCTTGGAAATATAACAAAATAGGAGAACTTATATCACAAAAGGGAGACATACATACTTGATTTTTAAAAATATAGCATATTTGCAACAGTATGGGTGGACCTGGAGAGTAATATGCTAAGCAAAATAAGCCAGTCAGAGAAAGATAAGTATCATACGATCTCACTCATATGTAGAATCTAATAAACAAAATAAACTGGTAAACAAAACAGATCCAGAGACATAGAAACATGGAACAGGCAGACAAATTTCAGAGGGAAGGTGGGAGTGGGTGGTGGGTGAGGAGTGATTAACAGGGGAATTTATATGCATATATGCATAGCCATGGACACATTGATGAAGGCCTGGGAGGGGCGGGTGCAGGGTGGAGGGGGTCAATGGGAAAATAAAAAGCAAACAAAGGGGACATCTGCAATACTTTCAACAATAAAGATAAATTTTTTAAAAAAGATATTAACTCAGGAAAAAAAATACAGCAAAGATATTTAAACCAAAAAATAAGACAAGTAATACAAAGAGAAAATACAGGGTGTCCTTAAAATGTATATACATACTTTGAGTAATTATAAAGCCAGTGCTTATTAAAATACATTTCATTCTCAAAATTGAGCCCTCAGCTGTTAAAATATATGATACAAGAAAATATGTTCGACCTCACTAGTAGTAACAAGGAAATAATTTTCACAAAAATTTCACAAATGTTTTAAAAATGACCACAATGAAAAAAAGAAAAAGAAAAAGAAAAATGATAATAGTGAAGATGAAGGATAATGAGCAAGACAAACACATTGCTGGTGGGAATATA